>JAOBRH010082236.1:0-12054 GCA_027575125.1 Umimayanthus parasiticus | reverse complement strand
CCGAAACCCCACAACAACCCCACCCCCCTCCTGAGAGACAGGGTTAAGAGTTAATAGAACTAACGAAAGGTCAGGGCAAAACAGAATGGAGACTTAGCAGTTGCAAGTTGGCTCGGTAAAGCATTTGTAGAGTCCTGATCACCACGCTTTGAAGTTTACCAATATATTGTACCAATTAACTGATGAAATTTATGTTGCTAGTATACGTTTACCTGTATAAATGTCTGTTGAACCCTCGCAGTGATGGAAGAGTGCAAGGGATTACCCAGCTTACATAGCCAGGGCAGCTGGCGTTTCAGTCATAAATGGCGAGGAGGGGGGGGGGGAGACCAGCAGGGGGGAGAAGAGAGAAGAAGGGAAACGCCAGCCATCAGACGGCGGTTAAACGGGAGAATGTTTAGCACACAATTATCCAAACTACACGCATAATTATTGTAAAGCGGAAACTGAATTATGTCAAACACGAAGTGACAATGACAGACTATGACAGCATGCAGTCTCGAGGTCGAAACTTCAGCAAATCTGTTATTTTAAAACTGTTTCGCCAAAGCTGTGCCGCTGAACAGAGCAATATCTGCGGCACAACAATGTTCTATTTCAACGCGGACAACGCAGCAGCACGAAAACCGCGAGATCGAAGGTCTACAAGCTGGTCTTCAATCCCGGGTCTTCAGTGGTTCAATTAGACTTTCTCAAAGTCCTTCGCACATTCGCTATCCGGGCCTGTAAATACGATTTTTGCCGAACCCTGGGGGCAATACGGAACGCCTTTTCAATTATACGACTGTTTTAAAGCAAGCTCTTGCTCACGCTTCAAACTGATATCTACATTGCGAATTTTTTCCACCCAAAACTATTTTTCTGTCATCGCGTATAGCTTATCCGCTCAACGTGATTTTGAAATAATTTAGAGTCGTTTTGGATAAATTATTGACAACTAGCCAATCATATAACAGATAAGCAATATCAGCCAATGGGAATTAACGGCCTCCAGAGGCCGCTAATTCAAAAAATTTCTCCGTTTAACCGCCGTCTGACGGCTGGCGTTTCCCTTCTTCTCTCTTCTCCTTCCTGCTGTTTTTTTTCCCTCGCCATTTATGACTGAAACGCCAGCTGCGCTGGCTACAGTTTACATTTATATCAATGACGAAAAGGATAGAGTAAAAAAACTGCTATGAAAACGGCAATTTATTTTGTTATCCCATTTTCATGAAATTTCTATGTATTTAGATGCCATTTCTAAACTACCTCTCTGGTAAAACGGGACCTAGTAAAACAAATACTAAGAAACTCATCGATATACTGTACTGTATATGCTACTCCAACCGTTCAGTCAAAACTGTACTGTCGCATTCTTAACAGACAACATTCCGTTGTTGCCTGTATAAGAGTTTGTTGGTTTGCAGCATGACTTTGTCAGGCATCTTTATTCTATTCACTGTTGAACAAAGTACACATTGCTCAATTTCGAGAACGACTGAAGTGCGATTTTGTTATAAACAGGTGCTGGAACAATTCCTTGTATGCCAGCCCAAACTAATATTTGATGTAATCTACTCAAGAACAGACCTTGAAACTTGGCAAATATCTATTTTTAACAGTTCGTTGGTTAACCCCCGGACGACCAAGCTATTTACAGTAACAAATTAACCCGGGGGGAGGGGGTCATTCGGAAACCCCCATAGATTTTCCAAACGGTTGCAAATAAAAGATCAAGCTTTGGCATGCAAGTAGCTTTGGGTTAGCTACTTACTGTTGCTATGGCAACGGTTGTTAAGCAAAATGTCCGCCATATTGGCCGCCATCTTGGATTTTTCAAAACTTTTATTTTACGCAAAATTACAGCAAATTTTACTGAAATTAGTAGAAAACATATGTTTGCAGCCTCAAATAGGAAAATAATTAAGAATAGAGTCTAAAAAAGAAATTAGAACAAATTTTCTCAAATTTACAGTGTTCCATTTCAAACTATTATATGCATAACTAATTACGCATAAATTATAAGTGATGACATCATTCAATTAACGACAAAAGACGCGCTCATTATCAGACTACAGGTACTGAAAGTCTCATTTTGATCTCTTGAAAGCTTCAAATTTTAGGTTCGAAAAACCTATGGGGGTCCATTCGATCCCCCCTGGGCGTTCGAGGGTTAATAAATTATCAAGAAAGCGTCTGTCTTTTAGAAAAGCATTTCAATAATCTATAAAATCGCAAATAGTAAGAATAACAAAGTGACATTCACTTTGATAGAGGAAATACGACTGATAGATTTGAATGGCTTGACTGTAGGTCGGAGTCATGACCGGTCAAGCTTCCCTGCAGAAGACCTTCGTTTCAACTAGTGAATTGCAACGCAGCACACAGAATGACGCCAACATTGTATTGACTCGCATCGCTGCCATAACTGCTGACCTTTATCAAGCACAAGCAGTCTTTGGAACAGTGAACTTAAAGCTTCAGTTTCCCTGGCCACTCGATGTAAGTGGGACGGTTAAATTGGCCGAGAACCTTAACCTCACCATACCAGACTTCGTGCTTTTCCTAAACAAGGTCCAGTCTCAGGTAGGAACAAATTCTACTCTTCCTTTTCTAAGCACGGTGGGAATTGGAAACTACGGATTATCTTTAAGCAACATCGAAATGAAGTTTGAAGACAAAACCTTGGTGGAGGTCAAAACCGTCGTTAGAATTCCGGGGTGGGACGCTTTGGATGCTTTCAAATTCAAAATTATCCGTCCGAAAGTTCTCCTTGTTCTTAAGTTAATGACCCCAAAATCCCTTCTCATAAAAGCTACAGGACTTCTTGCGCTCGGGCGTGAACCTCCAATAGAGAAATGTTTACCAACAGAGTTCAAAATACCGATTCAAAGATCAGAGCCACTGACTTTGACGGTCTTGAATTCCAGCAGAGAAATACCATACAATTACTTGAATGGGCTCTTTACAGTCTTCAAAGGTCCAACAGTTCCTCGAATAGCATCACAAGCGTTGCAAAACCTGCGTGTTAAAAAGTTGCAGTTATCGCTAAGCAATGGACTGTCAAAGATTTCACACTTTGAGCTGATTGTTATAGCTGCATCACCATGGCTTATCGGAGGAGAATTCTCTTTGGAGAATGTCAAACTTTCTGTTAATCAAACGGAGGTATCTTTTACAGTTACTGCAAAGGTGGGAAATGAGGTTTTGACATTCATTGTCCCAGACATATCAAGTCAGTCTGGATACACTTTAAAGCTTCGCGGCAAAACAACGTTACCGGATATTGAATCAACCATAAAAAATTTGCTGGATAAAACATTAGCAAGGAAAGCAGTTTCACTTCCAAATTTTGCTTTTGCAAAAATCTTCGGATTTGGCCTTAGTGCAAAATTGAAGAGGTTTGAATTTAAATTTTCTGGTCAGCAAAGAAACCTGGTAGATATATCGGTAGCAGTTGATATCGCAAATAGATGGGAGCTCTTTGACAACATTCCGGTTCTTGTTCACGTCAGTAACATCAGCCTTTATCTCGCGGTGAAATCAGTGAACGGTGATCCGAAGGTAACGTCGTACATCACAGGAACAATTAATATCGGAAATCCTGAAGTCGTTGAGTTCCCGTTCCATATTGACATTCCAAATAGTAAACAAGCTTTAACAGTTAAACTCCAGTCTGAAAAGCTGATTCGTGTTAATTTTGAGAACTTACTCAAAATTGGTGGGATGGCCAACCTCCCCAAGTTGCTTACTGACCTGCTTGATAAACTTGCTGTTACAGTAAGCAAACTAAACATTGTCTTCCCATCAAACCTTACTAGTGTACCTCGAATCAGTGCTTTCACCTTGTACTCAAATGCCGACTGGAATTTGAAACTTGTTCGTGTCGCAAACATGTCATTAGCCTACGAGAATAAGGAATATTTACTATCCGGACAGTTGCAGTTTGCTGGTTTGAAAATGAACATTGGATTAAATTGGCCTCCAAAACTAAACTTGCCAGTTTTTTCCCTTCACAGAGAAATTAAAATGAATAACCTCGTTGAATTTATTGGTAAGATGATACAAAATTTTGTGTCTGAAAAAGGCTCAAAGCTTGATCTCAAAAGAGCAGGATTAGGTAACACTGCAAATTACAAGTTAAACAAGTTGCAAGTCACCCTCGCTGATGACCTCCGTAGTGTTGTAGAAGTTTATGCACAAATAAGTCTTCCGAACTTTTCCTGGGATTTGCTTGACGATTTCTTTGCAGTGGAAAACGTGACAATCAGTGTTCATCTAAACGTTGGCAAATCAGTTTTCGTGGAAGTTGCTGGAGCGATTGATCTTGTTGGTGAACTAAGAATCCCAATTCAAATGCAAGTACCAACATCAAATGCCCAAAATTTGACTATTACAATGACAAAGAACAAAGACGTCGTTAAGGCACAATTCGAGCAGATTAATGGTCTATTGCGGTCCTCGGTGGGACTCACGTTCCCTGATATCTTAGGTTCATTTCTGCCAGAAATTCATCTTCGGAAACTTAAAGTAGAGTTCTCAAAAAAACTCACGGCGATGAAAATAACGGAACTTGAAGCGGACTGTCCTAAACAGTGGGACATTGGCGGCCTTGGTATTTTGTACGCCAAAGACTTGCGAATTAACATGACTAACAGTTTTTATGACTTATCTGGAACTGTTATCATCGGTGGAATAATCATTCCTGTTCAGTTCATTCCAAATGGTTTCTCCACGCCACAGTTTCGCCTACCAAAACAAATATCCATTCATGATCTGCCAGCATTCATCAAAGCCGTTTTTAAACAGGTCGTTGCACACGAGAAGGAAATACCAGATGGGACACTTGTAGGACTCGATACTGCACTGTCATTTGATATTCAGAGAGCAAACTTTCGTTTTACCAAAGATCTTAAGTCTTTAGTTTCACTTGATATCAAGATATTGTTTCCTCAGGCCTGGTCATTTTTTGCTAACTTTTTCACAATCACAAACCCAATGATTAAGATAAAGATCACCGACTTCACTGATGTACAAGTGGACTACGAAATCTACATCAGTGGCACATTGGAGTTCTCAAAAGGGATGAAAATAGTTTCGTTTCCTTTGAAAGTTCAGATTCCAAGCGGGAGACTGCTGCCAGTTAACCTGGCCTTATCATCTGCAGTAGAGATACAAATGTCTGACATTTTTGTGATACCACTGGTTGGAAAACTTATACCACAAGGACTTGTATCACCTGTGGCAGAAACAATCGGTCCGATTCGCATCAACATATTCTCGATCGATTTCATGTCAGGTTCTCCAACGAAGATAAAATCTGTCAACATGTCCACTACAGCTACAAAAAACTGGAAAATACCAGGACTACCTCTGGTATTTGGAAATATAACATTCAAGATTTGGTATCTTCCCAAGAATTTTAAAGGTTTGATGTCTGGAACGATAGCAGTTCAAAATCATCCGATTCCTTTCGAAATACCGTTTTTACCAGCTGTTGCTGCACGACGCCCTAGTGTTCCATCTACATCTATCCAATTTAACTTCCAAGGTCCTAAGGGTCTTCCTGAATTTCCAACACGGATAACCCTAAATGGAATTTCTCGGCTCTTTATTCCTGGTTTTGACCTTCCATCTCTACTTCCTGACCCTTTTGGCGCTTTTGGCATGCGTTTTCAAAGGTTTGAGCTTCGTCTGGCACCACCACTGACCAGCTTCCAGCTTGAAGGATTTGATATGGCGTTCTACCTGGATAAACCCGTTGTTCTTGTTAAGGACTGGCTAGCTATTGGAAACATTACTGCAGACCTTGAAGCCAAAGTAAGAGGTGGTCTAAGAGTAACTGGCTTAATTACATGTCTAGTTCATCTAGGAACTCCCAAAAATGGCTTCCGAATCTCTGCATCATTGACATTTCCTACTCCACCTGATAAAAGATGGCTCTTGAAACTTTCCCCAGGTTCTCGTAACTCAATTTCGTTATCCAAAGTTGTTTCACTCTTGTCAGGAGGGGTAAATGTCAAGTCGTTTTTCCCATCTGAAATTCTTGCAAAAGTGACGACCTTTACATTAGACAACTTGCAAGTTGATTTTACTACTGAACCTCATGCTCATGTAAACCGGATCATTTGCTTGCTTCAGACAAACCTCAACGACGTGAAACTACCGTTAAAGATGAAGATTGATAAAATTCAGCTTTATATGAATATCCAGAACCCGTTTAAGACAGTAGTTCGGAAGGTGGATGCCCGTTTAAAAGTCTGGATAAAAGTAGGAAAGGCACTTATACAATCAACTTTGTTCGTTGGCTCCACAACCTACCGTCTAGAGATAATAAACCTTGGAATGCAGGCTGTTGATATGGTGGATTTGTCCGAGCTTGTTGGTGGTACGGAGCTGCTACAAGCACTGCCAGTAGGGTTTAGACAAGTCAAATCTGTAAGTCTTATGAAACTGAACATTACTTTTTTCAAGCCTGGTTTTGATATAAAAGAAATCTTGATTGTCTGCGGTCTTCAAGGATTTGATGTAGGGTTTAGTTTTCCACTTCCTTTGCCAGATGCAGACAACATTTTCCGTGCAAGACTTAAAGTTTCTACATTTGAGCTTCGCAGGGAGAACAGTTGGTCGTTTTTAGCAAACATTGAAACATCTCTGAGCGGTTTACCGAATCAGGTAAGCTCGTTATTTCATAAACTTAGTGGTACGCTGACTATTTCTCCCAATAAACCTGTAATTCTCTCACTAAAAAAGAAAATAGCCGATACAACAATTCCACTGGAACTCGCAGGACTAAGCTTGAAACTAAACGTCAAGTTTCGGAACCCTAAACTGATCTTTCGTGCCGCTGACAAACCTGAAGTTACTATTGACGTGGATGTGTCTGGACTTGATGGACTAAACCAATTATTACCCTTTAAGGTCTTTACTGATGAATTAGAACTGGCCGTTTTGATCAAACAGGAAGAAGAGACACCACTGATGATTCGCTTGCTAAGTCTTCCGATTCGGGACAAAATTATACCTTGCGAGGAACAGGAAGAAGGTGGATTCAAATGCGACTTTACTTGGCTTTGTAACCCAGACTCCTATGTATCTTTCCAAGCGCCTTCATTCTCATATACAAAGGATGGTTTTCAAGCCGGTATCGACGTTCAAGGATTAGATAAGCTCTGTCTTCCCGTAACTCCCAGCTTTATATCGACGTTTGTAAAGAAAATACCTCTTCTCGGTAAAATGTTTGCTACAAATATCCCCCTGTGGCCTCCTCCGAAAATTATAAAACTGCTAAGAAGACTTGGCATCAACACAAATAACATACCAAGTGGAATTGCACACTTCGTTAATCCGAAGTTCCCGAACCGAATCGTCACTTCAGTCAAAGTACCTCATAACGGACCTTTGGCGTTTTCATTGAAAGTTGCAAAGGGTGAGTCACTTGATGTTATTAATATTGGAGGTTTTCCAATTTTAACTGGTGTGATACTTCGTGAGTGTACTATAGGAACTGTATTTGGAGTTCCGTTTGTTGATATCGATATAGAAATGTATTTCTGGGACCTGGTGTATCTCTTACCATTGTCCCATCTTCCTAAAAACAACCCTCTCATCGTCAACGCCAGAGACATGGAAAGTCACATTGTTTGCACGGATTGTTTCTTTGTGATTATTGGCGGTATTCCAGTTCCAATATTTTCAGCGCCATTCTATTTCCGCTACTCGTCGCTTACTGATGTGCACGCTCACGGGACAGTTTATCACAAAAGACCCGGATTCAATGACTTCGGAATTATAGCATCCTTTTTTACTGGACTGTTGAAGTTCTTTACAGACAAAGATTATCTGCTATCGATGAAAGATTTTGGAAGTGTAAATGCAAGTAAAGAGTTTTTTGTTGTTAAACTCAATCATGAAGGGCGACATACTATGTTGCAATTACCCAAATATCTTGGCAAAACACAGTTGAAGTTAAACATACCACCATTTAACGCTAAAAATTTTCTAATAGGCTATATGAACTTTTTCAAAACACTTCAACCAAAATGGCTGTTGCGAACCGTTCCTCTGCGATATCGTCTGTTTGATGCTGGTATCAATGTGGGATCTTTCAATTTAGCTTCCATTAAATTTGCCGCTTCCTCGCCGAAAGAGCTTAAAGAAAACAAAGATTTATGGAGATACGTCGTAAGAGAAAACGGTGACGATGCATTGGTGATTGCGTCCGTTATTAGTCCCCGGACAACACTTGAATTAAGATTGATGGCAGAAAATCTGTTTAAATCAGATTTAAATTTCACTGCAACAGCTGGTTTTACTGATGTTGTAAAGATTACCTTTCAAGCAAGGGCACTGGTAAACCTCCAAGAAATGTATAATCCACTTGTGATAAGAGGGGCTTGTAAACTCCGTCTGTTTCGTCAAGAATTCCTAACCGGAGAAGTAATCATCAGTGCCTATGAAATAGCTGTCTCGGGAGAGCTGAAATTTAACCTCTTGGGATTACTGAAATTCAGAGGCAACGTTGCTTCTAAGTTCTTAAGAACAGGTGAATTTTACCTTTCAAGCAAAGTTGGTTTAGAGCTCGTCGGCGTGAAGCTTCTAGATGCCCATCTCAGAATCCGAAATTCTGTCAAATTTACAGAAGTTAAAGCAACTGCCTCGTTCATGGGATCGGAAATTGGCATACAAATTTCTCGCAATGGATTGTCCGTGAAAATGAGAGCTAATGTTATAGCAAACCTTGATGTTAGTATAAATCTTGGCGAAATTAAGGTATTTGGAGTCAACCTAGGAAAATTCAAGTTGGATGCTGGAGTGCGCGTGGATATAGTTATTGCAATACCAGGTAAAAGTTCTTTATCTGCATCATTTCATTTCCTTGGTGTCAAACTGGATATTCCAAGGATAACATTTGACACAAAAGATGCACGACCAGACAGACTCCCAGGGCTCGTGTTGAAGTTAGTAAAAGAAAAAGCTGTTGATTTAATAAAGGAACTGTTTAAACTTGACCCTGCAAAGTATTTGAAAGCTATAATGGATGGAGTTATCAAAATTGGCAAGGAAGTTGTAAAGGTTGCAAAGGAACTCTTAAGTAAAGGACTTAAATTAGCAGGGAATATTGCAAATGAAGTTGGAAAGCTTGTGAATAAATTCGCAAATACAGCCAAAGAATTGGCTCTAGCTACCCAAAAAGCAAAAAAGCTCTTATCAGACACAGCGAAAGCAGCAAGAAAAGCTGCTGAAGTGGGCCTCAAAGCGGCGAAAGCAACAGTCAAGATAGCAACGAAGGCCCTGAAAAATGCGGGTAAAGCGCTAGGTCAAGCAACAGAAGCTCTACGAAACACAAAAATAAATGTTGGAAACTTAAAGAACCAAGTACAACAAGCTAAGAGACTGGTGAGGGCAGTTGGAAAACATCTGGCCAACGTAGCAAGGAGAGTTTCCAAGCTTGTGCAAAAAATTGCCCAAGAAATAATGAATGGAATTCGGAATGCAGCAGGAAAAGTTATTAAGACGGTTACAGGATGGTTGGGAAAGAGGGCCGTTTATCGGAGAGATGCTTTGTCATCAGAGAAAGAGCACTTTGAACGACGAAAGAGAAAACTAGAAAGAGATCAAAGCAATGCCAGAACTAAAGTTCGGTCTAAAGAAAGGGAATTAAGAAGGCTTCAAGAACAGGAAGCTATGAGAAGGTCTGTGAGAACCAAAGTAGCAACTAAATGGGAAGAGGCTAACAAGAAATTTGGTGTTGCCATTGAAGATGAAATAAAGTATACAGCTGTAGTTGAAGACATTCGTAACAGGGGAAAGTGTTTGACTGGAGAAAACAACTGTCATCCCAATGCCACCTGTTTGAGAAGCGGTGAAGATGGACAGTCTTTTACCTATTACTGTAGACGAGGCTGGGAAGGCAACGGCGTCATATGTAACATGCCAATTAAACAAGTATCTCTCATTGCCGACAGCCCGAAAGTTGTCGGTGAGCCAGTGGACTTTGCAGTCTTTACACTGTCAGGTACTAATGTCCAATATAAGTTTTCTTTTCAGAAGTCATATTTCCATTCGTCAGATTACGTTCACACATTCCACACCCCTGGAGTATACACAGTTTGGGTTTATGCCCGAAACCCTGTCAGCAACGGTTCTAACAGTGAACAAGTGATTGTGCAAGCTCCAGCATCACAACTCAACCTTACGATCGCGGGTGATAACAAAGCATGTCGTCCAGTTATTTTTATCCCATCGGCAGCCGGGACAAATGTGTCCTTTGACGTTAAATTCGGTGATGACTCATCAGCGGTTGATCTGACAGACTCAGTAACACACTACTATAACCAGTCTGGAACATATATAGTCACTGTCACTGCAAAAAATTTGGTCAGTTCTATAAATGCGAGTTATTCAATAAACATTAAGGAAACTCCGTGTGATAAAATGTACTGTGATATTTCACGAATTGAAAAGAACCTCCATGAAAAAACAGATTGGCCCGAGATTGCAAGTAGAGCGATGGCACTCAGCCAGTCCTCTGATGACCTTATGAACGATGTTCCAGAGATGTGGAAGTATATATCCATCTTCTACCCACTGCCTTTGAACGAGACAAACGTACCCTATGATGAAGACTACGAATACATTGGCCGCAGTATCTACAATGTGAATGACTCAGAGATTGATCTAAGGTTTGTTCTTGCCGGAATGATGGCCTCAGATACAGATCGGCGTGTATTTACAGTAAGACAAAATGCAGAATCACCTGACTGTAATCCAATCAACAATGTTACCACAAGGCTTTTAAACGAAGCAGTTTTGCAGCTTTCAGAGAAAAATCTGCTTGAATCTTGGAATGTACACCTTAATAGTGATGAGTATTGCAGTACATTTCCCTTGAAAAAAAATCGCATCAGGGGTGCAATCGATGGTTACGTTCTGGGGCGAATGGAATTCAATAATACATGGAGATTATCAGAAATTCTGTATAAATACTACTGTCCTAATACCAACAGTGACACACCTCTACCCGTTACTGCAAAGAACAGGTATATCTCATTTGTGCGACTTTTCATTGAACAATACAATCAGCATGTGGGCAATGGCTCCATTTTGGACAAATTTAAAATGGCTTTAAGGAAAGTCGCAAACCTTTCGTTTAATAAAAACGCGAAACCTGTTTGCTTGCAACACTTTACGGAGCATGTACAGATGCAGATCAGAAGCAACAGTGCCGTTTCCGAAAACATCTGCAAGGAACTGAACACTTGCAAAGATTGCTTGGTGTTCGGTACGAAGGATAACTGTACCTGGTGTGAGAGCTCATCTACTTGTCAGCCGAAATCAGATGAAACATGTACTTCTGAGCAACTGTACGAATTTCTTCCCTGCCCTAGTGCCTGCCGCCGTCACTCAAATTGTTCCGATTGTGTTGTTGTTGATGGTTGTGGCTGGTGCCTTACCACAGGCCCATCTGGTGGCAGGTGTCTAGAGGGTGACATAGTCGGACCGTACATTCTGGGCTACTGTGATCAGCAACAGTGGTATACAGAACGGTGCGACTCTTCTTGTGATTACAAAAAATGCAACAACAATGGCAACTGTATATCCGGAAAATGTGTTTGCTACTCTGGTTACTTTGGAAAAGACTGTGCCAAGGAGGGCTGCGTTTACAAGACGGGATTTCAGGACGATGTTTCAACTGTTACAAGGAAATTTAATATCAATTTAGATGAACTTGCTGCCGCCAACAATAATCTTGAGGAGTTCAAAACTCGGATTTCAGCAAACTCCATTATCACAGTTCCTACAAACAAGGAAGACGTTCGTTGTCTAAACTCTCCTAAGAAGAAGCTTTTCAATCCTAAATTTCCGCGCGTTTTAAGGAAATCAAAGAACATTGCAAACAAAGATAACTTCTGTGGATTGTTTGGGTCTCTCTCTGTCAACAGTGAAGCATATATATGCAAAACCATCACAGACAAGCGGGATTGTCAAGACAAATCAAAATGCGTATGGAATCCGATTGACCCTTGTACAGGAATGCTAATAGAAGGATGTGCTCAACTCAGTCTGTCAACA
>JAOBRH010081125.1:0-12055 GCA_027575125.1 Umimayanthus parasiticus | reverse complement strand
TGCTCGATTTTTTTCCAAATATCCTGCGTCTTGCAAGATTTTTTTTCCAGGAGGATGAGCTTGCTCGATATTTTTTTGGGATTTGCCCAACCCCCCCATCAAAGATCAAATGGTCCATCCCTTATCGGCCTTTGCCTTTAAGGTTACTGAACACCTTGGGCTTTGTTTTTAGTTATCAATACGTATATCGTTTGATATGCGTCGGAGACTCCTAAACCTATATATCACTGGAAAGCTTGTGGAATACCTCCGAATGAATGTATAACTTATATTTGCAAAATCGTTATTGTAAACGAGAAGGGACGCGTTGCTTCTTAACTAAAATTCAGTTCCCTCATGAAGTCCCAAGTCGCTCAAATTTCACTTTCTGCTATCAACTGTCAACAACAACAACAAACAATTTTATTGTGCTCAGAAAAGTATTTACAATTGCATATGAATATTATTTCACTTTTGTGACGTAGGTTAGTCGTGCTAAATGTATCGGCTACGCGGAGTAAATCACCAGCGCGAGTGATGCAATCGGTACAGTGTTCGAACACCAAGTACAAAACAAAATGGGTCGGCGAAAGCTGAATTAGTAAATAATTAGTAATTTTCTGAGCTCTCATCAACTCGAAATAAAGTAAAATCATACATATCAGTCTGAAAAGTTGGAAAGAAGAGAGCCTTTAAGGTAATATTTAAAAGAAGTACGACTTTTGGATTCAGTTTTAGATCAAGTTCAATACATGTAGAATTCCTTAGCGATTTTTATTTGCTCACCCTTTATTCGATCGCCTTTTATGAAGAGTTTTTGAAATTGCAAGGTTTTGAGTAGAGAAGCGAACAAAACGATCCATAAAACAAAAATTCGGAAGCAATTAGTAGATTCGATCGCCGACACGGTTGAAGTCTGTATTCATTGCTCTGCCTTTGTGCGAAATTCTGTAGCGATAGAACAATAATTGATTGAGTTTTGACGTTTTTTATAGCTGCACTTCGTGCAAAGTTTGTTTTGAGAAAACAGCGTTTGAAGAAACCTGATTTATCCGCGAAATATCATGCCCTCCACAAGTGGTTTTTAAAAAATCTCCCCGTCCCCAAGTCACAGTCTTCAATAACATTCATTAAATCGAAGCAGAACTCAAACTCGTAAGTGGTAACTCAAACTACGAACTGCACATCTCAAATTCGTAGGTGATAACTGAAATGACGAACTGCACAGCTCAAACTCGTAACTCAGTTTGCGAGCATCGAAACTTAAACTAATGGTAAATCAAATTACGAATTGCAATAGTCGCTTTTTTTAAAGTCGCTACTCGAAACTCGCAAAAGATAAATCCGAATTCGAAGGTCAAACCTCGCAATCCGACTTCCGGTTTTGGCATACAGTGATACACGAGTTCTCACGTTTGCGAATTTTCACTTTTACCCCCCCCCCCTCCCCTTGAGCTCTAGCTGCCTTAGTTGCACACTGAACACCATAGCCTTTTTCTAACACACTTGACACACTTGATCTCACCTTGCTTATTTTTGCAAACGTAGATCTTCAGTCTCATGTTGTGGGTCTTGCAATGTCCACCATGTTTATGAAACACGCTTCTCCTAGTTCCCTTGCAGGTGCCTGTTATCAAATCACATATATTTATGTTGTAAATTTTATGTATAAGTAAACAATTCGTTCCAGTTGTTCGTGCAATAGTCGTATTTCCTTAATTACATAGTTAGTCTATGAAGCGTTGAATGGTTTAGCCCCAGTACTGCATACAGTGCCGACATATGTCAATCTAGTGTTTGCCGTATACTCTCAGATTTTTAATAACAATCTGTTAACTCGTTCGCCGTTCCAAAATTACCTATTTTAAGAGGCGATAAAGCCTTCACCATCACAGCTCTGAAACTCTGGAATACCTTACTATCTCTTCCCATTTCAGTCTCTCGCAAACTTAGCCTTATGCGCAATATTTTGTAAACAAACTTACTTTCAACTTTTTTTTATTTATGTAGTTGCAACAGTTCAGCTTGTTTCCTTTTTAATTTCAGTTAAAACCCTTAGTTTTTACTTTAACTGTTTATTATAATTATTACTATTGTTATTACTATTAATACTGTTCTTGTCATTCAATACCACCATCACCACCAACACCATCAACAACACCATCATCATCATCATCATCATCATCACCATCAATACCATCATGATCATGATCATTATCATTCTCATCAATACCATCATGATCATCATCAAATACAACAACTTTAACATTATCACTATCATTATTTTTCTTGTTGTTATATTACTATTGTCATTAAATACTAAAACTTGAATTAGTTTTGCAATCATGGTAGAACATTTAATTTTCCAGTTATCTAACAGTTTTAATTTTAAAAGGTTCGTGAGAGTATTGAAATAACATTAAATTCCATTCCACTTACTTATGAGGTAGTAAGTTTCTCCTTTCTTAAATTTTAACTGCATTTTCGTTGCGGTGTACTGCTGGAATGTGATCGTGGAATACACGAGTTTAGTGGGAGTCAAGCAGGACAATATCTTTCTGTGTTTTGGGTTCTTTTTATCCGCTGTGCATGTGTTGTATCCATTCTCGTCAACAAGCCATATGTTCTCGTACAGTCTGGCAACGCTGTGAGTAAAGCTTTGCTCCGTGATCACTGTGGCTGGGTTCGGACATTGAAAATTGATCTGGGAATACGGTTGAACGAACAGCGTCGTATTTCTCTTGAATCTGCGGTAAAAATAACACCAGTTTTTATCCTTTCGGCCCCAAACATGACAAATGATGTGTTGCTAAATTCTCCTAAATGGTACCCGTACTTTCTTTGTAAACAGTTTAGGAGAATTTTCTTTTTATATTGAATAGCTTGTAGCATGTGATCAATTCATATATTCTCACAATAAAAAAACTCATTTTGTATTGATATTGTAAGGAGAAGATAAATGTTGATAAACTTGCCGGAGCCTAAAGGATTAAGGATTAATAAGGAATGTGTAGGACTAGGACTGGAGAAAGACAAACAAGCTGTTTTGTGATTTCCTTTCGCATTAACAATGGCAATGAAGAAAAATCTAAAAGAAAATGTTAATCTGACATATGATAAATATAAAATATTTTAAGAAAATGTTTTAAGGCTGAAATGCAACAAGATATTTTAGAAAGTTCAGCACCAGACCACAGTTGATAGTGAAGCTCAACAAACTTCAAGGTATATCGTATGTATATCGTAAGGTATATCGTAGGGTATATCGTGTCTATATCGTAAAGTATGTCGTAAGGTATATCGTATGTATATCGTAAAGCATATCGTATGTATAAACTTCCTCAAACAATATACTTACGCCTGGTTGAACTTGATCCAGTGAAATGTCGGGTACACCACGCACTGTACGACTGTGTAACAGCAAAATATCAGGGCGACCTGCAGAACCTTGAATCTTGCACACATTTTCTTTTATTTTCAGTTCGCTTCAGTTTACTCCCAAGAATATTTTTCACCTGCTAATAAGTACAAGAAACAGATTGGTGAAATGGTAATAATAGTACACGTGCGCTCATTGGCTGGCTAATAATGTTGAGTCACGTGACTCCAGGGCGCTTACAGGAACTACCAACAGTGTCCTTCACAAACCATCAAGAAAGCCACCATTTCCATGAGGTGAATCCCTTAAAACTCAAATTGTAAGGACAAACATTGACTAAGACATATTAGCAAATTTCAGGTCGAAACATTCTAAAACCTATTCAGTCTAATTTTCGCTGACTTCCATTTAGATTCAAAATCTATGATACAGGTTTTGAGGTGGTTTTGTTTCGCGGTAAAGCCAAGGGAAGAACAGCAACAACAACGACAACAGAAACAACAACCAGAACAAGAAGAAGAATAAATAATAATAATAAGTAGTAGTAGTAGAAGAAGAAGAAGAAGAAGAAGAAGAAGAAGAAGAAGAAGAAGAAGAAGAAGAAGAAGAATAGTAATAACAACAATGCTAATAATAATAATGCTAATAATAATAATAATAATAATAATAATTAATAACAAAAACAATAATACAAAAACAACAATGATAATGATGATGATGATAATAATCAAAAATAATTAATACCACGTATGCTACACTTGGATGTGTTCGGGCACGCATTAATTATGCTAAGTCTATAAGGATCTTCAGTAACTTTATTCTGTGGATGGGCCTATACCTTTATTCCTCAACGAGTACTCATTTAAAATTTCATTCACATTAGTTTGATATTAAAGCGCTTATTATTGACTGGCTTGATTTTAGAAAAAGAAAAGAAGAAACAATTGTCAGTTTGTCCAACCGGCTCAGGTTTCAATATTCCTCTGGAGTCCTCAGTTGTATAAGACTTGATAATGTCGTTATTATTGTCAACATATGCAATAATTGGGAGACCAAGCACTTCAGTACAACATGATCTATAACTTTTGAAAAACAAGATACTGGCTACCTGCTACTGGTAGCTTCTGCTATTTCAGGCAGCCAGTCCCCTCTTTTTTATTTACATTTCTTCATTGTAACTGATTCAGACAAAATGTAAATCCACAGGGGAAATAAAGGATTTGTTGTTGTTGTTGTTGTTGTTGTTGCTGTCTAATAGAAAGAATGGTTAACTTTCAAATTGTACTGTAACTTCAAGTGAGAGTTGGTAAGCACGAGTGAACACTTTCTATTCTCGGACAATCTTCGGAAGTAATCGGGTGTGTTGTTGTCGGAAATATATCTTTCAAATTTGGATATTCCGAACTTTAAATCGTCCTATGTCCAACGATTTTAGTCCATGCCATCTTTACCTTATTTTTGGCGTTTGGCCATTTTAAAGATAACAAAAATAAACCAAAACAATTTAAACGCAACACTTCGTGACAGCTACAAGTAAAATGCTCAATATTTGTTATTTAATAAACATATTCCGTGAAACGATAAAGAGTTGGCAATCATCCACCTGGGTGCAAGCAGGAAGTAAACTGAGTGCGTATATATAAAGGTTCAAGGGTATTGAATGCATTCTAGAATTGACTGGCCTTATCTTATCTTTATACGGGTTTCTGATATCACCGTACCTTCGTGCTCTGGTCAACATGTGATTTACAATTACCAAACTTACTTTCGCATACGCTTCCGGAAAACGCGCTTGTGCGCTTGCCGATATTGAAACTATCCTTTAGCTGTTTGAAGTTTCTGAAAGCCATCGCATTTTTTGCATTGAATTTGCAAAAGTACCCGTTAATGCGTGACAATCTAACCGTAACATCAGTCATTTGAACGAAATACAGGTAACAAAAATTTGATTCTGTTAAAAGTCTAAGGTTGAGCTAAGTCCGTTCCCGAGTCAAGTGAAGTGGTTCATAAGACCGGCAAAGGGGTCTTTGGTTTTCGTGTAGCGCGTGGAGACTGCATCGTGTTAGTGTGAAGTGGGAGTCTCTGACTCCCCGTGGACAGGATACTGATCCATCGCAGGTTAGCCCACAGCAGACTTGAGCAGAAGCTGGTACTCATACTCATACAACTGAGTTGCCTACTATACCCCTACTATACCCTTACTATACCCCTACTATACCCCTAATTGTAAACACAGTACGGAGATCTGCAGTGGCCGGGTTTAAACTGCACGTTGACCTTTGGATTGTGAGACAAACACGCTAACCACTCGACCACTGTTCTCCGCCAAAGTATTCTCTGAGGTCCATCCCTTAACTCAGTTCAAACTCAATCAAAAATTATGCTCAGGATCTTCAGAGCCTTTGAACAGTAGCTGCTATATGCAAATAAAACAAAGGCTCGCAAGTATTGGTCGTATATTTGCAGCGAACGAGGAAATATTCATCTGAAAGGCCTATTTTTACTGTGGTATTACGTATTAAAAATACAAAACGCAATCAGACAAGTTTTGACTTATTCATTTGAAAAAGTTGATAACCCACTAAAAAGCGAACTTTGTTGCTTGTCAGGAGATGGGAGTTTTGTCTGAGCCTGTGTGTAGGCTCTCCTTGTAGATTTGGGGATATAGTTTGAGCCATTAGTTGGGCAAAGAAAAAATGAGTCGCTTTGCGAAGGTGGCAGCGACTCTCATTTTTTCTTTGCCCAAACTATATCCCCAAACCCGCGAGGAGAGCCTATACGCAGGCTAGGAGTTTTGTTAATGAAAAATATATAATCTTAATAAACTTATCAGCAAGGAACCTAAACAGACTCAGTCAGTCTGTCGTTGTCTACTAATTGAAACTGTACAGACCACTGTGATGTCGCTGAAATTAAAGGCAGATCAGTAACTGATCCGGGAACTGATTGATCATCAGTTGCTCTCTGTTCGGAATAATTGCCGGATAGCATTTGCAATTATAGGTATAGGTTAAGTTTTTCATTGCTTTAATAAACGAAACTTAGACAACAAAATCTAATTATTGACAGAGTGACCAAAGCTTGAGATTCTCGATCTACAAAAGCTTACACAGAAATTCTCTAGCTATTCAGTGGTACTCAAGAACGGTGCAAAGCCTTTGCCAAAGGACACTTCTTATCTAAAAAGGTACTTCTTTTAAAGGCGAAACACGGATGTAAGAACAGCTATCTTAATTACTTGAAGCTGAAGATTCTTTTAAATACAGTCGCACGGTGAATCAGCAGAAAATGTCAAACTTCCTTCACAGTTGCCAATGGCGTGTTTACAATGTACCATTGAATTTTAAATGTCAAGTGTTTTTAGAGAAAGTCAAAAATAATATAATTAATTGCCTATGCGCGCTTTACTCACCTCAACTCGGCTCAAGATTGAGAAATCAGATCAAAAAAACAACCAGCTCTTGCTTCAAATTAACAAAGTAATGATAACTTTTGCTGTTAACTTGGTTCTGTCGCGATGCTCAATGAATGGTTGACAAACAGTAACTTGTGGAATACTTATATATCGCAGTGGTGCGTGTCACAGTGTGTTTTGGCTCAAGGCAAAATTGAACGCTTGTAATTCATAGCGGGCTGATACGATTGGTACTTAGCAAAATTTGGCCGGAAAAACACATCCTTTCAGTGGTTATATTGACCTTATATATAATTTTTTCGTTTGGAGACATTCTGAAGGACTCATTTTGACGTCAACTAAATGATCACTCGACAGCTCTCGACATGAGTTGGACAAGGAGGGTCTTGTGCAATCCGGCCGAGCTGCTGAAGATCACTACAAGCTGCTATTTATAGACGGTAAAGTGACGTCACTATCGTTACAACATCCAAGGCACATACAGCGGTATGAGTGAATCGCTATTTTAGCTCTATCACTGGAGAACGGCATCTCTTGAGACACTTTTTATCAAAAATATTGAAGATAATTGATAAGTTTATTTGGAATTTGAGAATGCCATTTCTCTAAACATTTTTTGTAACGTTTCGGAGCGGCGCTGATTACTAACACTAGTGGGTGAGGCTCGCAACCATCCAGCCCTGCCTACAAGAGAGATATCTGCTCGATCTATTTTCGCTGGGCAACATAATCCTGAAACACGTCAGAACTCTCTTGATACTCGAGTAATGACTGCTCTGCTTCAAGTTCAATTTTATTAATTTACTTTTCACAAATAGAAAGTTTAAAATATAAAAGGCGTGTTTCAAGATGAATGGAATGTGTAATAATAGCAAGACATTAAGTAACCGCCCCTCACATCCGGGTTACTCCGAAGTACGCTGAACTTTCGTACATGTCGTACTTTGACTTGAAGGTCAAAGCATGTGAATGTCTGAAATGTTCCGTCATATCTATATTAGAAAGAAACGTGAGACTTTGTCTCTTGCGCCCTTCAAAAAGTTTCAAAATATTACCAAATACTGCCTTGGATGGAAGTTGCAATATGATACTAGTTGTGACTTTATTCAGAGGTCAAGCATCACCCCAACGAAGGCGCGGCAACACAAGATCAAACAATCTACGTGTCATTGAAAAGACCATTCTCGATTCTATGACAGAAAAGGGTAGAAACTGTAATTTCTCGAACGCTTTATTCCAAACTCATTCGAGAAACTGACTATAACTGGCTCTAATCTCTCGAACAAAGTTTCTTGTGACTAAATCGATTCAGTTTAGTGTTGGGATGGATGTCATTGCAGTTTGCAGTAAAGGAACAGTTTACATTAACCTGCACATATGTTAAGTTGGTGACTGACCTTTACTTGTTTTTAATGAGACGACATTATGTGTTAAATTTAGAATGCACAATTTTGAAATTCAGTCAAAGATATAATCCATTAGTCAACCGTTTTGTAATTTTGAACTATGAATTCAAATAACTGATAAAATGTATTGCAGAGGTTGCTATATGTGGGTTATTAACTGATAACATGATACAAAGTCAAAACTCTGCTCTCATTGTTTCATCTTTATTCTTTCCTTTCTCTTTCAGTTCTTTTAGCAGAAGACTGAAAAGAAAATGGAAAGAGAAAACTACAAGTGGCATTCCATTTAGAAGAAACCATTCCACAATCACCTCTTCAACTCCACCTTTCATGTTACTGAATTAGTGCGGCAACACTTTCATTTTCAATCGAGTCGTCGAGTGCGCACACACATGGTCCACATCACGAAAAACTTGCGCAAACTTACTGAATAATGAAACTGCAGCTCTACCGCCGACTGATAAAGAAAAAGCTCGTTCCATTTGACATGGGAAATTCCCGGAATTTCAAAGCGAAATGTTTGCCGGCTAAATTGAAAACGTCTCTGGTCTTTGGTTTTGCGTGGGGTTGTTTGAGCCTCTGAAGCAGCAGCTTGTTTCTGTTGTTTCTTCGTGCGCGCAGCGAGGTACATGCTTTTGTTTATAAGAACCAGTAAATTTTGGCCGAGGCTCGTTGTTCTTAAGTTTTTGCAAAATTTCAGCCTCAATTATTCTTAAATTGTTCTTGTTTCCATCATGTCATTATACACTTCGGCACTGTCATGAAAGTTTTAGTTTAGTTTTTAAAAACATGTGCGGCACAGTTTTGATTTTCTTCTCTTGTCACTCAGTGTTTCCAACTGCAAAAAAACCTTCAAGGAAACGCTACATGTAATGATGTGATGTTTTGTAAGGAAAACTTTCAGTTATACATTTGAATCTGACGCCGAAGTTCTTAATTTTGGGGCAAATTTGAGTCTCGTTGTTCTTATAAAATTGTTCTTATAAAAAAAAGCGTGTAATAAGGCGGTGCTTTGGAGGCAAGGATCGTTTGGATTACGACATACAATGTACACTGTACTTTCGCAGACTTACTTCCGAAACCAGCAACGGTGCACTATGAACGGTGCATTACGAACGAACATTATAAACTTTTAAATCTCGCTGCTCAGTGACTTTTGAAATTCTAACAAAATTAAGACTGCTTGTGCTCAGCCTAATGCCTTCAAGGTATTTACCTGAACCGGCGTCAACTCAAACCACTTGTAGAATGGTACGAAACTAGTTTTATTTGTGCCATAAATCCTGTAATTACTCATTTACGTGTTCAAATTTGTTGCACGAGACTTTGACTCGATTATACTTTTGTGGTATATAACAACGACTGGGAGAACTTAGTCAGCTTCCTCAAATCAAGCTCAGAAGAGTTCAAGAATCTGTATCCAATTTTGCCTAAATTTAGCTCAAACGTAATTCCTAAGGGCAATAAATTGTATCAGTCTTGTCAAGGAACCAACACCCGGCCAACGGAAAATAACGCTAGTCTTACAAAACAACCGGCCAGGCCTGCGGAAACCACTAAATATCCCAAAATCTTTCCGGGGTTTTTCTCGGTTCAGAAGCAGCACACCATGTGTGTATATGCAATCATGATGTAAACTGACTTAATGAATATTGCAAGAAGTTTCTAAATAATGTTAAATTTCAAGGATTAAATCTAGTTATTGATTTCTGACTGAAAAGACAAATCGAAACTGCTGTATTTTATCGCCATGAAACTGCTATGAAATCACAATCGATCTATAATAGTGTACTTCCAAATTGTTTGCTAATTCGTTTCCCGAAAACATGAAGTTTACTTAACGTAACGAATCCCGGCACAAACGTTGAAATACGTAACTCGTCATAAAAACGTTCAAGTTATTCAATCAAACATTCCCTTCACTGCAAAATATAGCAAAACGAAACGAAGCTACACTAGTTTTGTTAGTCTTCGTTTTTATATGGCTGTCTACTGTCGTTCAGTCATATATTAAAGGACCATAAGGCGGACATCGAGATTGGGATTTGCTAAAAATCTTGAAGAAAATATATGGGCTTATTTAAGAACATCCTCAGTCCGCCAAATTTTATGTGCTCTCACAAATAGAGAGTATATTATCCAAACGGTACTGTTATGATAACATGCAGATCTCTTAAATCTACGATTCAAGATGTTGCCCCAGACTTTAGTTGAATAGAAATCTTGGTCAGTTTTTCCTTCGGGTTATATTGAAGCTACAAATATGTTGAAGCTATGAATAGAAGCAGCAAGTTGGTCTGCAGCAGTTTATCCGATTAAGTTTGACTGTCAGTTTCTATATACAGCTGCAACTACAAGTTATTACGTTATCCTCGGCCAGTTTATTCGCTTAAGGGAGAGAGAACCCTTATCGCCATTTCCTTATTAAAAATGACGTCATAATATACTGATATCTCAGTTTCAATCAAAAATCTGAATGATAGTGGCATAGTTCATATAGTTGATGAAGATATTTTAAACTTTTAAAGATGATTGGGAGGAGAAAAGGTGGTGGGGAAAGTTGTTGATTTTGAAGGAACTTTTGGTCAGTTTATTTTATGGAGTTTAGGTAAGTTTAAAATTCATTTTTAGAGTTAATCTTAAATGGACGAATGTCAACTCGTATGCTATCCGCCAAGGAGTGGCACTTCCCGCTTAGGACTAGAGTTTGTGGTATTTTAAAACTTTTTTCCTCTTTTAAATCTTCCTTCAATCCTCCAAATCGCCAATAAATTTAATAGTTAAGTTCCCTCTTATTAAGCCTTTTGTGGGTGCTCGTTCCGTTGTTTTTGTATGATTTGCGATGTAACCTTTCTTCCGGATTCGCAGCTGGGGGATAAAACTTTTAGTTTCAGAGTGATTTGACCAACACAGAGGGTCGAGGGAAGGAAACAGAACAGAATAAATAAGACAAAAATGACAAGACAACATCTATTATCATATGTATTACTTTGTTTGATGTCTAATATGTCTACTATTATATGCAATATCAATTTTAACGTTTTTTTGTTTCTTTTATATCGGTCCACAGTAATTGGCTATATCGGCTGTTGTGGTGTCCCTGTCTGCACGTCCTGTATATTGTATCGTGTTTCTTTTACTTTTTTTTCTCTTATTATCATGTGTGACCGTAATTTATGTAGGCGAAGCATAACAAAAAATAAATAAATAATAAATAAGTGCATTATATGGTTAAGGACATTTATGGTTCGTTAAGGCCATAAGTTTATGTTTCGTTTAGTTACACATTTGCAGTTCTGAGACAAGCTCTTTGCCTAATAAGAAGAGACTGATAAAATACTGATCCGTCCGAGTGACTTTGGATTCACTCTAATGGTTTTAATAGTAGAATTTTAGATGTTCAGCCGTAAAAAATGCTGCTTGGCTTTAATTTTTAAGACACTATGGAATGTGTGTTTCTCGGCATCCTTTCATATCATGTAACGACAGGGCTGTTTGGGAATGCAATGTCGCATTTCCTAATATTTTCCCGAAGGTTCTTTTTCGCTAAATCTCTCCCTCTCAAATCATCGGCCCATGCCGGCTTTCGTGCCATTACATTTAAGAGAAGCAATTGGAGAAGAGTCCGACACTTGGCTGTTTGTTAACACAGGCAGCGCAAACAACTTGTTTTTAACACAAATTAAACTGTTTTTAATAATAACCTGACCAACCTTTATCAAGATTTGTCAGTATCGGTCATTCGATAATGCCAGAAATGCAAATTGATCGCATCTTTAATTACTTTACTTTACTTTTGTTACATCTTTGTCAATATAGAAAAAATAATAGCAAAACGTAATGTTTGCCGCATAGAATAGAAATCTTTACTACCAG
>JAOBRH010080014.1:0-12056 GCA_027575125.1 Umimayanthus parasiticus | reverse complement strand
TCAGAATCCGTTGTCAAACCTTTTCTGTAGTGATGGGAGAACCTGACCCTATTTTCTGGTATCTGCTGCTGGACTATGTGACCTTGAGCCACTAGTTATGAAAAACAAAAACTGAAACGAATGTTTAGTTCGTTCCTTTATTATCATTCACATTAGAGTTACTGTTATATAGTTATATAATTTATTAGAAGTTAAAATTCGAATAAAGACTTTTCGTCTTTTAAAATGTATATTGTACAAACCGATGCACATTAAAATATGTTTACCTTGATCTGTTGACTCCATTCTTTTAGTAGTTGAGTCTTCGAAGTAGTGAGTGCAGTCAATTAACCAGATTGCGCTAATCTTTGAAAAACGGATCACATAGAAAGCTTGAGAGGAATTATTTAGCTATTATGAGAAAGAAAATGCCACGCTGCAGAAAACAAGTTTTTTTTTAAAAGAACAAACTTTATAAGAACACCCAGGGTGAGATTAGCCCAAAAATTAAGAACAAGCTAAGAAAATCACAAGACTGAAATTTTGGTAAGACAAATTTAAGAAATGTATTTAGTCCTTGTACACAGACCGAGATGTACTTGTACACAAAGACTTGTTATAATTAGCTGGGTCATCGGGTGCTGGAAAAGTGATAAGCAAGCTCGTGACATTAGCGGATGCGACATTGACAGTTTCAAGTTTTTGCGTACTGCTGGATGAAGTAATAGCAAACACTTGTTTCTTGATGCTTTCTATTTTTTCGGGCAAATAATCCACTGTTTGAAAGTGTCAGGAAATAAGAACAATTTAAGAATAATTTGAGGCTGAAATCGCCAAAAAATTAAGAACAGCCGAGCCTCAGCCGAAAGTTACCTGTTCTTGTAAAAAACGAGCGTGTTCAGTTGACACTACATTTTCTGTTTGTGAAGAAAATCAACAAACGTTGGTATTTGTAATATTTGGCGAAATGTCCAAACGAAAATTCTTTGTTGAAGTTATTGCAGCTATATATTTAATTCAGGTTCGATTAACTCATGCATTTAAACTTAAAAGTTATGCTTTTAAACTTAAAAAATATTATATACATTTTTTTAGAAAAATCTTTATCTGGTTACTGAACTGATCCCAGCAAATATATTTCTTAGCGTTTCAATAACTGATTTTTTTAAAAAGCCCGCACGGGCTATTTCTTTTTATAGCAAGAAAAAACCCTTTTCGGATCTTTTACTTCTCAATTTCGAAATTTTTCTTTCAGTTTTTACACAAAAAGATATGACGCATTAATTAAATCTGTTTAGATTTCGCAAAAGAAAATTAATGCACCCGGCTAAATGTACACGATATCTTTCACAAGCTTTGAGGACCGCGCCCCGGCAACAAAATTCCGATCGGTCACTGAGCTTTTTTATAAATTGTTGGTACGGGTGTACAGTGTAAAGTTACCAAAATCCAAAGTGCAACCAAACAAATGACTGACAAAATTATTCAAAAACAAGACAACGTCAGTTTCTTCAGTTGTAACTGCATGTAATAAAATTTCTTTCATCAGCAAACTAAACTAACGGCTCGAACGCAACGAGTTCCACCTGGCAATTTTCTCCTGAAAGTCGGCCTTTCCTTTTCGCTTATAACGTTCTTTCTCACCCGCTGGAACTCTTGACCATTTATTTCCAATAATTATATTAAGATCTCTGGTCGAGAGACGTGGATTAGCTTTCTTTACTGAGTCAAATATTTCTTTAACAAATAAAATATAGCCGCTACAGGCACGCTTAGGCCTTTTTCGAGTTTGATCTTTCTGCCTTTGACGGTTTTTCTTCCTTTTCAGCCTTTGTTTCAATTCTCGATGAGCACTTAGTTTCCGGGGATTGTCCATCCTTGACGACATCCAATGAACTTTGAGCTTGACAACGGACGCTGCCGCAGCTCCTTCTAAATTGGTCGTGTCCAGCTTGTACTGGTTGATATCAGAGACTACTCCTGTTAGCTCGCCATCCGTAATAAACTGCTTCGAAATAAGTGGCTATCGAAGCTGTGTAGCTACGGCTATGGCTTTGCAGATTTTCTTGTCGGGATCTTTCTCTATAGTTCCTTCTGAGACATCTGTTTATAATTTTTTTTTAACTTTTCCTGATCGATTCGGGGTTTTTCTTTTCTCTCTCTATAATATTGCCAGCGATAACAAACGTTTGGCCCTCAAACGGCTGAGGAAGCGGTTCTTTTTTGCTGGCTCTTTTTATTGTTGAGCCATCTGGAAATAGAGAGAAGCGCATGTCATATTTTAGCGCAGATCCAGAAATCGAATACTAACAAAAATGGAATTTCGTTCTGATCTGATATAAAAGTTAATGAAAGTTATGGAAAGATTTTCTAAACTTTTGATAAAATTAGGGGCAATATAAGTCTGAGCCTAAAGAACAACAAAAAATTAGTAAATAAAACAAAAGCCGATAAAGGGTCCATGCTCTTCTGAGTAAAAATACGGCTCATGACAAGTTATATCAAAACTGAAAATCAACAGTTATCTAGAGTAAAACTGTAAAGAAAAGTATCCGAAGGGAAGCAAATTCGTTTCCAGTCAAAGGGGTTTCGAGTTGTTGAGGGTTTGAGTTCAGTTTTTGTTCTTCAGGTTGGGGGAATTCGAGAAACTGAGATTTTGAGTTATTGGGGATCAACTGTAAATATAAGTATTTAATATTTAGGTTTGGACATATAAATAGTTGCTTTAATGATTTAGCGTTCTATAAAAATTGTAAGTTAAGTCCAATAGTATGGCTTTATGAAGATATTTGTAATATTTGTTTTGTTATATAAAACTAGAAACATTGAAAATATAAGATACACTAATTTTATTTTTACATTTTCAGAAAAGAAACATGAAATTTCATTGTCAATCGTTGTGGTCCAATAAACTCTTTTTACAAATTATCTCCTTGTCACCCTCCCCCCTATCCCCTCCCCAAGAGTTCAAACGGATCTCCCCTAATAATCAACATACCTGAAAGCAGAGTGCTATATGCAACTGGACACTGGTCACTGGCTGATTCTTGGACAGGCGTCTCAGCGGTGGCTGTTGGTACCTGACTTGGTTCCGAGGTTATGCTCACATACGGGAACTCGTCCTTGTAACTGAGTCCCTGCTCCGAGAACTTGTTTTCCACAAACTTCTGGAAAGTCTTCTGTATTTCAAGTGGTGCATCAGAAATTTTCTCCCTCAAATGCCTATAGTACCACTTGAACACCGAGATAATTGAGTCTTCCTTCACCCAACCACCTCAGTCCTCTGTTCGAGTCGCTGAAATAAATACACTGGTGGTGATAATGACTGCGTTCACCATCTTCAGTGCTGGCACGGAATAATGAATGGAATGGCAGTTGTTTTAATAAAATTGGTACGATGTCCACTCTAAGAACGGTATATGGCGTGAGTGGTGTGGAACCGTACCTAAAAACCATGAGACCGTGAAACAAATCGGCCAGTCTCACATACTCCTGGATTTCTGATTCGGTAAGACCGAAGTGGTATTCTAATACACCATTTACTTCTTTTCTTCAAGAAGAGTCTTTCCTTGGATCTGGATCCACACGAGAAAGCTTATGCAACTCCCAGTGAGTTTCCCATATGTTCTTTTCGAGGTCGAATTCGGATACTATGTCCGATTCGGAGCCAAGCTGCTTTTGAAGAGTGGCAGGCAGTTTTGTAGAAAATGGCTCACGAGACGCAACTCCTTCGAGAATACTACCGAAGCTCGTCTCGAAAGCAGATGGGGGAGCTGATATAGTTTCAGCATGGCACACGTTGAGGGATATTGGGTTTAATTCTTTTCCAGTAAATGAGATGTCAAATTGCCCACTTCGAACACCTCTCGATTTAATATTAGAAATCAGATGTTGTAAGGAGGGAGGTCGTGCCGTATGTATGTTGTTTATAACTGCATCAGATAAACACGACATTACTCTAAGAGTTAGAAGGTGCTCTGAAATGCGTGTGAACATTTGGTTTGCACATATGATATAGTGGTCGGTTGGTACAGCAGGTAGAAGTGAGTCAGGGCGTTCACGTTCAATGGTGCGGTTTACTCCTGATCTAAGTCCGGTGCCTGGACACACGTCGGCCTTAATAAGTTTAATCTCAAAATTGTACAAATTGAATGCGTCCTCACTTTTGGGGTCAAGTTTTCCCCTGAGGATAGCCATTATATGCATCATGTCTCCGACCATATATATGTCGTGACCTTTGGCATACATAGATCCAATGCACTCATTTAAATAACCAGCCTCCCCGATATTGATATCTAAACAAAGGCTCGAGTCCGATCCGTAAAATATATGAACTGGCCACGTCTCTTCTGGGCTTTGAAATGGTATATTGTGTACAAGAGACTCGTTATCTATATTCGCTATACCAATCAAACAAGTCTTTTGGCCTCCAAAAGACCGGCCATCACCATAAATTCGCCACCACTGTGACTTAATGTCTTTCAGCCAGTAGTAGCAGAAGCTAAGACACTCGACCAAGTTTTGCGGATCGATCCGATATCCAGTTGTCGTTCGAGTGGGTTTGAATACAACTTCAAACTCTCGATGAAATCTTTGTTTCAGTTTTGTGGTCTCTCTTTCCAAATCAAAATGACCAGGAAGTTTTTGCCTTAACTCCCGAAAGAGGTTTGTCATTTTGCAGTGGTCCTGAAGCTTGATAATATTCATGGTACTGACATGATGTTCTTGTGCAGGATGTCTTCCAGTAAGAAGCTCATAAACTGACATGCCGTTGTCTTTCTTACTATGGGTACACTTACACAAATCAATCAGGTCTTGAATGTTAAGCGAGCCATCCCAGCCCAGCGTATCTTGTTTATTAAAGCTTTTGCCCATACTGACTGCTTCTGCGAGCCCCAGTATTAGGTCATGTTTTGTTCCTTTATGGACGGAGGACGCCAAATCAACTAAATTAACTTTTTGCTGCTTTAACCTGTCATATATGGTTGATGTCAGCCTACTAATGCTCCTTCCTTCGTCCTCTGGCATATTGTCTCTTCTAGCTAATAGCTCAGACGTTGGAATCCCTCTCCTTGATGCTTTTGGGAGTTTGTGGTCCACAGAGTTCAGTCCCGCAAGGCGTATCACTTAGCAATGTCGACAACAGGTACTGCCTCAGCTGAATCAGCTTGGGGCTGGTGTCAACGTCCTGGGCTCTGAGACGCATAAGTACCGTTATTGCAGCTTGAATCTGCATGTATAATATCTTCCCATTGGAAGAGTGCAGATAAGGCCTTTGAATCCCTGCAAAATGCAAAAAATGATCAGTAAGAACAATACTGAGGAACGTGGCATATAATTCGTGATCAACAACAACACAAACAACTATATCTTCCACTTAGTTTGACTGATTAAATGTACAACTATGACAGGAAATTTGAATACCGGTAGGGGATGGACACCCGAAATAAATTTGTAAACAAAGAACATACAAAAAGAGAAGAAGAAAGAATAAAGAAAACTAACGGAATAATCAAGTATTTAATATAAAAAGACAAAAACTGACGGAGTAATCATTCCAAGTATTCACTACAAAAAGATCTTATAGAGATTGAACATTCAGTCTCGGCTTTTGGCCTAGCATACTGACAACGTTGATGTTCTGACAATTTTGCATGCCTACTCACACACGAATGTATGAAACTTAACTTGGACTGATTTTACCCTGATAGGTTGCTGCACTAATTTTGAGTAATAAATTTGGTGATTATGTCTGAAGAAAATATAGGAGTTTTAGCGAATCTTACGATTTCTACCGAACGGAACCGATATATACGATTCAAACTAAAACTGAGTTGACATTTACCAACAGCAAGAAAAAGGAACAGAAAAAAACCCGTGAAAGTTATTTATTAAGCATGAGAAAGTGGTTCGTTTTTGTCACAAAATTTTTTACAAAGTCCAATACCCGGAAATCAGCCTTGGGGAAATGGACACGCTTGGATTTGTTACTCGCCAGGGTCGTAGCTAGAGTCAGGCAAGGAGGGCAAATGCCCCCTCTAAATTTTGACTCTAGCTACGGCCCTGCTCGAAAACTTGTCAATTTTTCACTCAGGCCTTAAATGATGCTACTACAACAGTGCAAATGTACCTAATTGAGATCAGTGACAAAAGACAACTTACCTTCTTGTTCAAGAAGCTTGTTGACACACTTGTAGCCATTTTTAACAATGTGTTTCGTTAAGCAAAACTCTCGTTTTACATCGGAAGTCAAGAAGTATTTTTTATCCATATAGGTGAACACCGGCATGTGACAAACTGGCCATCCCCATTCCTCAGTTGTTCCACATGAATGTACTTCTAACGTCACTGGCGCCATAGATATTTTCTTCTATATTTTAAAGAACAGTACGTTCATTTCATAAACTTTCAAATAATATATCAAACAGTTACCCGTCTTATCTAGACATCATATAATAGTAATTAATACACAACCGTCCCTATATACCCGCTCGACTTTCTACACACCATAGAACTCCAAATTCCAAGCGAGGACTACACATGATACATATACACGTAATGTTCACAGCAACCCCTGATCTGAAAAATGCACACACGCCGACCAAACCGACGAAACATCACAAGATAGCAAACTCAGAACTACAAAACGCACCAAACAAAACAAATACACGCATTTTTTTGTAAGAACCAGTAAATATTGACAGAGCCTCGTTGTTCTCACGTTTTTGCACAATTTGAGCCTCAATTGTTCTTAAGTTGTTCATGTTTCCACTGATCATGTCAGTATTTACTGCAAACATGTTGGTAATCCAAATAGGGTTTTACCGGCGGCCGGCAGCAAGTTAAATATCCTAAAACACAATTTTGCGCAAGAAATTATCGTGTTGTGTTTTTGAATAAAAGCTTTCAGTTGCATTTGCATCTGAAGCCGAGCCTTATTTGTTCTTGGCTTGTTCTTAATTTTTAGGCAAGTTTGAGCCTCGTTCTTATTTAATTGTTCTTATAAAAAAAAAGCGTGTACGACTATAAAATCTAATAAAATGACATTTCTTACCGGTTGAATTTAGTCCCGAAAATCCGATTTTTTGATGAGATTGCTGATGATGTTCACGATGAAGCGAGTGTTTCTATCCACGTTGTGCCGGCGCGTATAAATGTAACTATAGCTTGACAAAAAAGCGTTTCAAGGATTTTTAAAATCAATAAATAACCAAATTTCTCAGTTAGATAATTAGTTTATTGTTAACATTATAGTGACTGGGTTTAGTTGACTAGTTTATTGTTGTAAACCGAAGAAAGCCAAAGTCAAAGAAACCGCCAAAATTAAACCCCGCCGGATTATAATTTTGCGTTAGTCATACACGTGCACTCATAAAGAAAAGTGCCGATTTAATATTCCCACTAGAATTCCCTTTGCTTTGGTTAATAAATTGTATTTCATTAAAGCTTTATAAGATGGAGGAAGGATATTTCAGCTGTTTTTGATTCAGGTGTATGTTCCTAACGGAATAACAAAGCGATGAGGTAATCAATAAAACATTGATCTGTATTTTAAAAAAGCATAACGTTGTAAAATACAAACTAATACCGTTGCATTTCAAATTAAGAACTTTTGGTTTTCAGTAATACAGTATACATGTGTTTTTCAAGCACGCTTCCGAACTCATAACGGTTGCTCTTTGCGCAAATTGTGAGTTGAATTAAAAAGACAATAAGCGACGACGCGTAAAAGTTGGTACCGGACTATTTTTCCCACGATGTGTTGAAGGTAATTCCGTCCGAAAAAAACAAAACCTACGCAGAAAATACTTTGCATAAGAATTCGTAAGGGGCAAGGTCAATAGAATAGGTTCTTTTTTATCAGATTTTGACACATTTAAACAACTATGGGTGCGTTCGATTGACCCTATTCCGTCTATTCCGGAATAAGATTAAAACTTCAAAATTCTCTCCTGATTCACAGAACAATCAATTACCAAGTTAATAGTAACGACTGGGACAAGAGATAAAACACAGTTGTGCTGTTCTTCTTACTTGACATGAATTGTGGCCAATAAGATTGAAGAAAGTTTTTATTCTATTTATTACTATTCCGGAATAAAGTCAATCGAACGCCTAAGAGCAACGTTAAAAAATTAAAACAACTTAAAATTCAGGGCTGGGATTTGATCAAAGCACGTTGACTGTTTACTCCACAGCAAATAAAAGACGTCACGGTGATCCTTTCATTGTTGCGTCGATGTTCACACCTATGTGCTACCACAGAACTTGACATTTCCGCATCCTTTAAAATTAAATTAAAAGCACCAACGCACAATGGAGCAACTCAAGAGCTGCAGCATTAAAAAGACTAATCAGTTCCAAAGAAAATTAATCCGAAGACAAGCGACTGGAAGCGACTTTCAATGAGCAGCGTCGTGACTGATGTATCCATTCATATGAAAATTAGTACTGTATACATGAATACAAGATAAACCCGTGAAATCCGGGATCTTATCCGGAATTCTAATTCGCTCTGAAGACGTCATGCCAGGAAATCTATCACCCAACCTGCAACACCCCTTGGGATGTCAAGACTCATGATCTTACGAGAAATCAGATGGTGATCGATGAAGTCAAAGGCCTTACGGTAATCAAATAGAACTACCCTGATGGCGGACACCCTGTGTATTCTGTCTAATTAGACACGATATACACAATATGCAGAATATGCACTGCCCCGTTCTTTCAAATTTTTCAGAATATACACTATAGACACAATATAAATTTTAGACATATACACCCCGTATACTGTATTCTATCTAATTAGATATAATATAGGCAATTTTTACAGAATAGACACTTCTCCGTTCTTTCAAATCAGTTGAAATTGCGCCTGGTTTCTTATGACCTCCGCGGATGCCTCGTCTGGTGGGTTTTGCTTTTGAAATGCCAAGTTGTACAAGACGGCGCCAAAGGTCGGGATTGAGTCTTGATACCATAGGCGAGAATGAACGGAAGACGGGTTTGGAGTAAAAGAGTGTCATTAGTGTATCGTTATTAAGGCTTTCGTCCGTGATATAAAGTAAGGAAGGCGCCCGGAATCAATGAGATTTTGAAAGATTTGAACAAAAGATTATTTTCCTTTGGAAATTATAGTAAAAATTGCATTGTCTCCTAGCTCCCCGGCGTAATAATAAGTCTTTACAATGCGCTCTGTAATTTATCAGTATATTTCAATATCTTTTAAATTCCAATAAACTATGGAAATATTAACAGGCAATATTATTTTAAATTAAGAGGCTCCAGAAAAACACAACTGTACATGTATTTATGCCATTGCAAACAGTTTTTTTGGGATTCTAAGTTTATTAAGCTTTCGGAAAACTTTAAATAACTTTGTGGGGTTTGATTAAAACCCAGCGCGTTACGGTCAAAGTTCGATACTTTAACCCCAAGTCTGATACCATAAACCTTTACACTAGTAATTTACACGTAGACTGGATTTTGAGTTCTTCCAAGAGAACACGAGACATTGAGGGCGTTGGCTGTGATATGTGATAGTCACTAAAGTTAATTTTAATTTCCGGAAGTCTGTTTTCCGATACGTCCGCACAGATTACAACCTCGATCTGAGGTTTTTTGTGAATTTCAATGATAGTGGCGGATTTGTCGTAGGGTCACATAAACAGTTTTTGTGGGATACCAGAGGTCTCTGTTTTTCGTTGTATACAAGAGGTCTCTGCTCGCAGGTTACACAAAGAACTAATAAATCATAATTTGTATTTGTTTACGTGATCATTCAAAGTTGTCTATGGTTGACCGTTTGTTAATGATGCAAAATTCAAGAAATACATATATTTAAATTAATATTTGCACTCAATGCATTATTTTACATCCAGCAACTGTATATTTATGCAGCTTCAAGGAATTGTATTTATATGATGCACTTGTTAACTGTCCAGGAAATACTGATTCATTCAAAGAACATATATTTATTCACAAAAAGTTTAATCATTGGAGGCAATTATATTCTGACACGAACTTATATTCATTTCAAGGAACCGTACCAGTTCGTTCAAGGAAATATATCCTCGTTCAAAGAAAGATATTCATTCAGGGAAATTATATCCATTCAAGGAAATATATTTATTTGAGGAACATATATTCGTTCAAGTTCAAGGCCATATGTTCATTCAAGGAAACTATATTTATTGAACATTGTTGCATTCGCGAAATAGCAGAAATATTTATTCAAAATTGTCCCCAGCCACTTTATGATAATTATTCTCTTGAACAAAGAATAGCTAAAACTTTTTTCGGTTGGAGGATAAGGAAATCGCTGATATGACCAAGGATTCCATATTATAATCACTGTCCTTGTCGTTCTTGCTACCATCGTGCGAAGAAATACCACCCGAAGCGCTTCCCTCTTCCGACACTATATCTTCGCCAAAATCTGATATGCCCACCAGCGAGCCGTTTATATCTAAAGGAACTATTGAACATTCTTCAAACTGTGAGTTCTTGTTCAAGATATACCACTTTCTTTCCTTATGGAAGTCGCTTTCATCGACAAAACTTACCTATACCCAAACGCTCTCCGTTATTTACTCACTAGCATTAGTCGTAATGCGGACGTCTCGTATAATACACTTCCGTTTGTGAGCCACTCTATAAATAACTTTAGTGACTATGACATATTGTAAAGCCATGACTGGGAGTGTCCCTCTCTGTCCCCTCATGTTCTATTGACTCTTCAGACTAGTGAGCTAGAAGCAGAAAGAGCTTATGCTCTATAATTCATTAAGCTACGGTATGATTATTAGGCAGGAAATTGTCTAAACTACAAACGTATTTGAAAATTTGTACGACAAAGCACCGTGAAACAGAATGCAGAGTTTGTTCTGTGGAATCCCAGCAAAATATGTTCACAAAATTATGGAAGACGGTTCAAGTTCCAGGCGTTCCGCTCGTGTGAGTGTTGGCCTGGGCCTGAGGAGGGGGGGAGGGGGCAATGTCAATTGACAGAACAACACTTAATGCCCGCAAATATGGCAATGGTTATAATATGGGGGGGGGGGGGGAATATTTGGTCATTGCAACATTTTTCTCCAATCAAAAAGTAGTGCATGAATTAGATCTTATTGAGCACAATTTTCCTCATCTTGCTTCAAGTTGCTGTCCAGGGAAATGTTTCTTTTCAAAATGGTCTGCCCCTAGTAATAGCAAATTGTTTGAGCAATGCTGCTTAGAGCAAATTTTTTGAGGCTGCTTAGATGAATAATTTCTTAAATGTTTTCATTTGTGTGAATTTTGACTAGGAGACAGGATGTTATTCACAAGGTTTATCAGTTTAGGACTAACTAAGGAGTGAGTAGACCCTCCCCCTCTTAAAACCCTTATTAAAACAAGCAAATTAACCCTCCATTCATTTATGATAGCAAAAATAATATTACCGAACACCCCTCTCCACAAAAATATTTTCCTAACAACAAAAAATAACAAAGGTACAAAGACCACAAGGCCTTTCTACTTTTACTACTACAAATGTTAAAAATAGGGGCCTGTTGTAGGCTTAACAACTGCCAATACCCTGACCATAACAGGCTGTTTTTGTTCAATATTTCCAGTCAAACTCTAAAAATGACCATTAGATACCTTGGTTCTTGAACTGAACAACCAGCAATCCCCCCCTGTCTCAACAAGATAACAGCAAGAATAGTATCCCCTCAATCAAACCCCTCCCCCCCTGGGCATAATAAATGATCACTATGGCTTCTAAAAATATCAACTACACTGAGTACAATTGATATTTTTAAAAGCCATACAAAAAGGCTGCCGGTTTTTATTGACTGTAATACCTGTATATTTTAAATATATAGTAAAAACTTGCAAGTGACAGAGTCATACAGGTAGAGCATGGGAAATAGATTGTTTAATAATAATAATAATAACAATATAAACAATAATAAATAAATGACATCATGAAAGATCTTCGCGGTTGATACGCAATTTAAACAATTGCGAAAGAGAAGCCTGAAAAAAAAATTCAGGCTTCAGCGGGATTCGAACCCGTGACCTCTGCGATACCGGTG
>JAOBRH010078903.1:0-12056 GCA_027575125.1 Umimayanthus parasiticus | reverse complement strand
ATCATTTCCCTCTTCCTCCGCGGTGCCCAGCTATTTAAATAGTACCTGGTAGTATTTGTATGCCCTGCCATTAACAATTAATCTGTCCCCTAAGATCGTGGCTATGACGTTGGGCTTTTCTTTAAGGGCTTTCCTCATTGCTGGACCCAAGATGTTTTTGCGTGTCTCCCTAATCTCCTTTGGAAGGTCTTCCTTTATGCTGATCCTTGCGCTTTTGTAGATCTCTCTACAAACTTGCCCAACAGTGTCGCGATCCGCCCTGCACGTGAATCTAGCGTTTATCGGTCTCGGTCTTGAGAGTTGACCGTTTCTTGCTTTCTGCTTTCTACCTAGCCTGTGAACACCACAGAACCTCACAAAGCGACCGTCAAGGCCTACACTCTGCGTGACTTGTGTTACGCAGTATTATTGCCTTTTTCTCACAGCTCTCATCTTCCTCTTCGCCAAATCCAGAAAACAGAAGATTCCGTCTTCGTGAGTAAAGGTCTTGCTGCACTATTTTGCTTTCTTGGATGGACTGCTCTTTCTCACATCGATCAACTCTACCTTGGACCTCTTCGACTTCCGAATGAGCGAATTCCAGGGGCGTTTTTATATCTACGTTGACCTCTCTCTCGAGCGGGTTGATCCTAGCTTGCGATTCGGCTAACTCTTCCTCGAGTCTGTGATTCAGTTTCTCACCTTCTTCTACTTTACTTTCCAGATTTTCGATTCTTTCAAGAATGGAACTCCATTCCTTGCGAGAAATTATGATGCTCTTACTATTCTCTTCTTCCGAGGCCAACTTGGTTTGCCTTGCTCGCTTTTTCGGCCATATTTATGTTTCGGTGTGGAGCACGCGGAGAAACGTTGTACTTACCACTAGTATGAGGAAAGGCGAAGAAGATTTTGTTTTACCTGCTGTGTTCGGTGGGGATAGTTTGTTATTAGACTGTAAAGGCTACTCCGAATGCGGATAAACCATCTTTTAAGAAAACACAAATTTTCTGTAGTTTTTTGGTTTTGTGAATGGAATATATGAGTTTAAGTATGTACCACATCCTCTCAAAATATTAATATTAGAGAACCTTTGAAGCTGAACTGATCCTCAAAACAGCTAGGCGCCAGTCCCAAAGTTTAATATATGTTCTTATACAAAGAGAAGAGTATTGTTGTTTGTAATACCAGTAATGCTTAAAATCTAATAATATACTGAAACATACCAACTGTTCATAAACAACACAGCTCTTTTGAGGAAAGTACCGACTCTCGGGGGGGGGGATACTCTGGGGTAAAAAAGGATAGGGATGACCTTTGGAAACCTAGAAAACCACCTTAAAAAATACTAAGCCATAAATATGTGCGCACCAAAAAAACATACCCCCTGTTCAAGAATTAACCAAACAATTACCAATAATTAATAAATGACATTTTAGGTACATCGCCATGTATTGCCATCCATCAGATACATCTCACAGCATGTTTATGTTACTGCTTTTTAAATCGGTTTTTTTTAAAGAAGCGTATTCAAAAGATCTGTACCCATGATAACCCAAAGTTTTTATACCCTAATAAATACCGGTTTTATTTTTCAATAGATTTCGCGATTACAACACCTAAAAAATACGACGATCATCCCTATCATCCTAATATAGGGACTACTCCCCCCGGAGTACACTACATTTCTAATAAGTACATTCAACTAATACAACCAACCAAGATACAGTTTTCTAAAAAGTCCTGACCATCGCCCCCAGGGGGGTTACTCCCATATATTGGCTGTACGGGTATGTACCGCTGGAGAGGGTATGGTTTTCAAGCCATTTTTTCTGGTAAAGGGTATGATTTTCAAGTCATTTGGTCTGGTAAAGGGTATGGTTTTTTCAAGCCATTTGGTCTGGTATAGGGTCTAGTAATCATAGAAAATTGGTCTAGTATAGGGTCCCGTTTAACGGGATCGCTCACAAACTGACTGAAATCAGGAACAATTGAGCATTTTTGGTCTGGTATAGGGTCACAATTTTTGCAAAATTTGGTCTAGTAAAGGGTAGGACTTTCGCGAACCCAGCGGCACATCCCCACTTACACTATCTGGAAGTAGCCCCCGGGCTATCGCCATATTAAACAACTTGTAGTGATTAGCTATAATTGGAGTGGCTTAATGAGGAACAATTATCACCAGTCTTTCAGTTGCTGTGGTTCTTATATCAGGGTTAGGAAACTGCATTGAAGGAAACTAATTCGGGAGGTATTTATCTGGGATGGAGCATGATGGGTGACCTAACGTTATACTGGAAAAAGGGGCTCTGTTTTGTTTTAAATCTCCATCCGTCCGTGGACAGGGACGTTAAGCCGTTGGTCTATTCTCTCGACGTTCCATCGGTGGACTTAAATGTTCGCTCGCACTTCTCTGTTCTGCCTCTGCTAACTAAGAGCGCAACTTAAGGGGTGGACCACTTGACTTTTGAGGGTGGGGGTGGGGTGTGGAAAAATTGGTTTGTGCAAGAGCTGTTTTTCTCACTGGCCAGTGTTTTTTGTTTACTGTAAAAGGTTTTGCAGGAAATTTCTGTTGTCAATCTTCCACCCCCCCCCCCCCTTCCCCTCAAAAGTCAATTGATCCGCCTCTAATGTCTCAGGCAGAAATCATTGTGAACGGTTGACAGCGGTCTGGCAAAGACCCTCTAATCACTGAACTATGTATTTGTTGTTAATAGGTTTTCGAAAATCCCCACTAGAAGTACCTGGAATAATTGCATCCGTGAGAGGCATGTACAGGTATTCGTATCTAAAGCGCTGAAGATATTAACACTTACCAAAGTTGCATTGATCTGTTGAGCAGCAACTGGTGTTGCAGTGTTCTACTAATCCCTTCAGCGTGGTGTTAGCGAGCCCACACGTCAAGAAGCAATGTTTTGGGTGAGAACATCCACGGGTGACAATTTGGTAGGAGCCTTTGTATGAGGAGGAATGCTTGACTGGCGGGTGCCATGTGCCTTGTGTAGATGAGAGGATAAAGTTCGTGGAGCATTTTTCACCAGATTGACATCTTTTAGTAAATTCTGTGTTGTTTCCAAATATCTCAGTCCGTTCACCGTAAGTGACATCGACACGTTCTGTGCAGAGAAGTTGTGCCTTTACTGAATATAGATAAACGATTAAGCCAAACTTTAGTAATAATACAATGAACATGATGAAAGGTTTGAACCAAAGTAAGTCAGTGCTTGTGGTTGGTTATTCGGCGGTGTTTGTGTAGCACTGAGAAGGACTGTTATCAGTGTCTAACTAGAAAACCTACAATTACCTTAGACACTAGTCATTTCTAAACATTCCACTATATTTAGTTTTTCTTTCCTTCTATTTTACCATGAATCTATTTATAGTAATCTGTTTGTAACTAAAAATCAAATGTGAAATGCGAATAAAATAAAGTACTTTTTCTGGCTGACGATTTGAGAATCTTTTTCGAGGTCATCTATGAAATGGGTTACAGCAATCATTAACTCTGAAGATGACTTCCACACAGGTTGATGAAACGTCAGTCTCAACCAACAACAGTCCTTCTCAGGACTACACCAGTCCGTTTGATCAACCAACCATAAACACAAACTTTATACTGTAAGTGCATGAGGAGCTGCTCAGTATCCGTGATTTGTTCATTTGAAGAAGCATGGGAGCTCCCACTGTTGTCTGACACAGGTAACAAATTAAAGCTTCATAATAGGATTTCCTTCAAAAGGAATCAATTTATTATACAATCAGGTATATTTCGTGATTGTATTCTTGCTACAGTTCAAAACATTTTCCTAAATTTGCAAAGCGTCGCCTTTAACCTGTGATTATAAAATATGTTGAAAATGTGAAAAAAATATGCATTCTGACCGAAACATGTACATATCGTGGATAATTGGACAGCAATATCAACCTTATGTTGCCTGGAAGAATGAACAGTCTCCACGAATTTTTCAAATTATTATTATTATTATTGAATGAACAACGATAATATTAGCTTTTATTAACTTTATCAAAATCAATAGAAATTATGAGGAGGGCTGGGCAACGTTTTCTATATGCATATGTGTAGTGTATGACCCACTAATAAATTTACATGCTAACAATCATCACTTAATTAGCCGTTGTTGCCATGGTAACAAACACAAAAATCCAAGGTGGCCACCGATGGCTGCCACCTTGGATTTTCAACTTTGGAGATTTTGCTTAAAATTAAGAGATTTTGTTGAAAATAGCTAGATACAACATTTTATATGCCAAAACTACGAAATAAGTACAAAAATATGAATAACTATGAGATTTTAATTATTTTTGTTCCAAAATCGAAAATTTGACATAAAACTCTGTTTTCGCGCAAATAGTATTGTGACTTCATCAATTCTAACGTCATTTAATTAGTGTCAAAAGATGTGTTCATTATCGAGGAACAGTTGTGGAAAACCGTTTGACAATTGGTCAAGGGGTAAAAATTTAAGACCAAAAAACCGAGTGGGGGTTAAATTATCCCCCCGCCTTGCCAGTTTAAGGGTTAAGGTAATCAAATTGGCAGTTGTTACCTTAAACTGAAACTACAGTACTTTCTTGTGGTTGAGTTAAGTAGACTTTTAGTAGTTTTATAATTTCCAAAAGGTTACTGAGAGACAAAATCTGGACCTTTAGCATGCATGTTACTAATCAGCTAATCACGTGCCAATTACCTATAGCTAACATAACAACAATTACTTTTTTATTAAGAACTGTTGCTGTGACAGCAATCACTTTTCAAACATTTTGTTGTTAGAACCACTACAGCAAATTCCATCAAAATAAAAGATGACACGAATAAAGTAGAACACATTTTGCATACGTAGAAAAGAGGATAGCTAACTTTCGAGTGGGGAACATAGTTGGGAACCGAGTCAGAAACCGAGTTGGTAACTGAGTTGGGTTTGGTTCCTATCTCGGTTCCTAACTCGGTTCCCAACTAGAAAGTTAGTTTATCCCCGTAGAAAAGTTCAAATTAAAGCTAGTTGCATAATTGTTTTTAAGTTAAAGTAGTGACGTAATGTGACTTACGTCAATGAGAGCATCGTTAAATGAACTACACGTACCGCATTAGGTTCACTTTGACTGCTTTAATTTAACGCATCACGTACCTTTGGTGAAATTTAAAAGAAGCTGTCTATTCCAGGGTTAAACAAAATTTGAACTTTAGGCAATTTTTAAATGTTTCACAAAACAATTTTTTTAAAATGCATGGAAGTCAGACTTAAATATGTCCATGAAATTGAGGTTGATCTCCATCAATAATATCTTGTTCTTATGAGGAATATTGATTGTGAAATGGTTCCGCACTTCATGAATAGTGTTCCATTTTTAGACTGAAGGAAAATAGATTCTATTTTGTAAAAATCTATGAAGCTTAGATCCGTTTGTTCTACTTGGTCTCCTTTAATAAAGTCACTCTACGTGTCATTGGAACTGATGTGATGTGTTGATCTTCCTTTATATCCCAAACTGAGATTATGATTACAGTTTCCTCTCTAAAAATCTGACTTTCATAGATATAAAGCCAAGCATTACATTGCAAAGTGGATTGTTTCCGAAATAATGTTCCTCTTTTTTCTTTGGCGCAGGTTTAATTACAAAGAACTAAAATGCTCAGAACTAATTAGAAAACAAACAATCTGTTTTTAACACTCTTTGCGAGTTACGATTGAAAGATATTTCTGGTTCCGGTTCCTAAGTGATATGTACTTTAGATTTGCAAGTCAATTTGGCCTGATCTATAGATCCAAGCAATACAAGACAAGGTAACTGCTTCGATTGAGTTCGCTGGTGGCTCTATTTACCGTTATTTGTCAACGATTTATCACTTAGTGGGGTTAAGTCACAGCTCTTGGATTCAGATCCTCTGATTGGAGTGTGAATTGTGTTCAACCAGTTTCGCAAGACGTGATTTGTTCATTCCTTATCATGTTTTACTATTCTCTTATTTATCCTTTTCTCACTCAGTTATGGTGCATGTACAAATTTGGGGTTTGAACCACCCCACTTACTTAAAATCTAACCTCACAACTCAGAAGAAAATTGTCAGAATTGAACACAGAGCTCCTAGTGAACCTCTTTTCAAGTCACTTTCCGTACTAAATTTTCTTGACATAATTAAACTGCAAGATTCTCTGTTTTATTTACCTATGGCTTCATCGTTACTATCATTTTACTCCGGCTAAGTTTACTAATTTTCAATGTTCTTCATCAGTGCATCCATATCCCATCCGTCAAGTATCAAATAACGATCGATACAAATATATAAAATCTGCAAATAGCACTCAATATGGATTTTACTGGACTATCCCTCTGGGACTCTTTACAGCTCTGGGGCTCTTTACCAGCAAGCTTAAAGAATTGACCCTTTGTTGTCACTATCCTATAACATTGATAATTCTGGGTTTTCTTTCCTATGTCAGCATTTCCAGGTCATCATCTTGATTAGCCTCAAAGCTACTGGGATGACCCACTGCCTAAGTTTGTTCGATTCCAACCACTAGCTGCTGTTGGGACACCTTTGGTATCGCTAGCTCTACTTAACTCGCATGCAGACTGGGGCATATCTTGTGCACGCGGGCGCAACCACGATCTCATGGCGACACATGATTATAAGTCGTTGTGCTTGTCTTAGGAAATTTAACTGATCGTTACATATTGCTGATCGATAAACAATAAATTGTACTAAACTTAAACGTAATGATAGGTAGAGTCGGATAGGCATGTATATGCAATATCTGGGGTTCTTTCTTTTTATTTAAAAGATGGAGACTAAGAAAGAAAAACTAAATTGCAGAACTGATCGAAATTTCAAAATTGATTGCTTTGAAACATCAGCTTAGAGAGAATTCAAACTGTTTGATTAACTTTGGATATCATATATTGCGTTGGGTGGGTGAGCCAGTGGCAGTGCGTATGTTTTCACTTTGAGGTATTTTAATGTGAAGTATTTTCAGCACGTATATTGACAAAAATGTGAAGAAAATCTCAATTTCGAATTCTTCTACGAGCATTAAGTCATGATTTCTGAACTTCGCATTTTCATTGATGTTTCCATGTTTGCGAGTACATAACAAATTTGCGGCTACTGAAGCAGCAATCGTACATTCGATGTAAGTCCGTTTCTTGTTAATCAAAATCAATCCTGGGTTGAGGACTCTAATTATAATGCTCTGAACAGAATCTCTCTCCAACAGATATGCCATCTATAGTACTTCTAAACGAAATTAGAGCTTTCTTAGCTTACCTTCGTTTAAAGGAACAAACACAAGGAGAAGGAGGGTTAAGAGTAAAATAGGGGCAACCATGCAGCTGTACATCTTTGCTCAAATTACTCTCTATAAAGCATCCATCGAGCCGAAGAAGGAAACATAAAAACATTAGAACTTTGGCGTCATATGTAATTACAAAACAGAATATTAATCAGCACGCAGTTTCAAACAAGGAACTGATATTAATCATTGAATGCCTCCACGTTCTAAATCTTCGATATCGTCGCACTGGATAAGTATGATGAGTAGTGGCTTTTAGCTCTATTGGATTCCAACAACGTTTGGAATTGCTGTTTGCAAAAATTAAGAAAGCATCGTGGCTTCCAGACGGTTCTATGCCTTCTCTTGTGTTTACCCAAACTTTTTGCTTTTGATATCAGGCTATGTCACACATAAGCAACTTTATAAGTTCCTTCCATAAAAACACGAAATTTGTTAAAAATCCAATTCCATGTGACATTCTCTTCTACTACGAGTTTTCATCCAATGAGTAAGTACGCACTATAAAAACTATTTCGTAACATATACAGAACATTAAGTCAGTACATTATAAAAATACTATACTTTAACTACCGTTCAGGTAGTTAAGCCTAGCAGGGGGACGAGGGGGATAAGTAGGGGAAAAACGTACTTTTAAAAATGAATAGCGTGGCAGAATGCAGAAAATGATCATCCATGCAAGTAAGGGAATTTGAACAACAGAATTCAATCACGGCAGCCAAGCTTGGAATAGAATGAACGGAAACCTCGTGTACCTGAAGCGTAACCCGCCTCTTACCTCCCTTCTTCGAAAATAACACTTTGACGTCATTGTTGAGTACCCCCATAGGCACATATTTATATAACGAAACTAGGTCAATGATAATAGTTAACATTCTAAACAGAACAGCTTCATGTGCGTCGATACTCTCGTGCTGATCTAAAGATTTCTGTGTGATCGTCAGCCATTAAATAAACTGAGTTGAGTGACGATCAAAGCAAGTTGTTACTATAAGCTAAGTGACCATTGCAATGGATGAAAAAATACGAGGCAAAGTAAAATTAAAACGACAACCATGACATATTTTGTTACAAATGTTACGAGTTTAAGATCTATACCCATTGAGTTGCACAATATCAAAAAGGTAAATGAGCACAAAGGATTATGTATTACAGCGGTTTTATTATGCACTAATGAAAAATTATTGTAGGAAAATATATCTGCATGTTTTTGAACGTTCCAGAATGAAAACCTTTAATGGTTGTCAATTCCGTTGGGATAACTAATAGTTACCAACAATTATTTGGGAGAATGCCGAATGGAAGGGAGAAGATGACTGTTTGTTCTCAGTGTTTTTTAGAGAATAAATCGCCTTTAATGGCCAAATAAGGTAAAAACTGCAGTATAACAATATACATATTAAATAACTTATGCTCTGAAGCCAGACTCAGCAAGTAATAAGTAAGTAATAATGATGTTTTTAAAGTGCCTATATCTAAAAAATTCAAAAACACTATTTAAAATCTAAATGAAGTTAGATGTTCAAAAGAAAAAAATTCATGAATAAAAATGTTTTAAGTCTAGATTTAAAAACATCAAGGCTGCAGCTGTTCTGAATGGAAGATGGAAGCTGGTTCCACAGTTTGGGTCCAGAAATTGAAAACGTACGGTCTGCTGTACTTCGTTCCGCCCTTGATTGCGTTGTTGGATGTATAGTTTGAGGGAGTTAGCAGATCTTAGGCCAGGGCGCGTCGTTCTTCGACAGAGTAGCTCCGACAGATAATGAGGACCAGTTCCATACATGCATTTAAATACAATAGATAATAGTTTGAACCGAATTCTTGCTTGCACAGGCAACCGGTGGAGGTCCTTGAGATATGGAGTGATATGACAGAACTTTGGAATCCTATAGACAAGACGTGTAGCATAGTTTTGTAAAAGTTGAAGACGTTGCAAGATAGATTGGTTACAGCCATAGAGAATTGAGTTGCAGCAATCCAGATGTGATGTTACAAGGGCATGAATCAGTAACTTGCCGGCTTCAGTAGTTAGGAAACGGCGTATCTTAGAAATGTTTCAAAGATGGGAGATGCAAACTTTGAATACTTTATTCACATGCCTATCGAGCTTTAGGTGTTGGTCCATGATAACTCCAAGATTTGTAATCGATTCCTCAGTGATTATTTCGCTCTGCTCAACGTGCATAGCTAAAGGAAGATTCAGTTTAGAAAGCTGTTGATGTGATCCAATAACACCTAAATCAGTTTTGCTAGTGTTAAATTTAAGAATATTTAAGAGGAGCCAGTCCTTGATGTCATAGATGGCAGCTCTAATGGTGTCCAGGGCCATCTGGCTTCGCACGAAGTCAAAGGACAGATACAGTTGAGTATCATCTGCGTACAAGTGGAAGTCTAGGACTCAGCAACAGGCTTAACGGCCCCTCATGATAGACTGCCTAAAAATATAACGATGTTAAAAGAATGAACTATTTAGCATACATATAGAAATATCATGCAGCACTGTGTAAATTGTTAAAGAGAAAAACAATCACTTAATTGAGCAAAGCTATACAGCTAACATCAGCAGTGAACATATGGTTTACCTCGTAGCGATACGTGGTTGTGGCATCGGCAACAAATGCTACGCCAGGTGTAGAGATTGTCAACGAAAAAATGAGATTGTCCAGTGCTGTAACACTAGCTATTTTAGCAAAAAAATAATGTTCATATTATATGTCTCTTAAAATTGATTGAGTCAAAAACTGTATCACACTTCTACCTTCCGTACAATATATTACAGCTCAGGTTGCTTGTGCAGAAACTGCAAGCGGTTAATGGATAACAGATGGCAACAGTGCTAGAGGTACCGAGCAGACGTCCTACTAATACATACTAAATCAGTCAAAGCTCTGAAGCTGTTGAAGTCAGTTAGATTTAACCTTATCTTACAAGGGCTTTTTGAGATTTTCCTATCACAGGCGGGGGGAGGGGTGAGGAAGTAGAAAGTGGTCGGGGCCTATAACTCTTAAAGTTTTTAAAACAATAAGATTTAATTGGTTCATTTAATTGCCATAACACGTCACAATTACATCATTATGACATAATAATTTCCAAAATAGTGCATTTTTGCATTTGTTTTGTTATTTTTGTACCATAAACTGTACTAAACATGTATTGAATATAGTAGCTATTCCAATACTTTTCTGAGGGATACAGAAGTTTAAACAGTCTTTGGATATCTTTATGAAAAAAGCATTTGAAAGGAAATGTATTGGACACATGAGCATAGGGGGAGAGGAAGGTAAATAGAAATCTGAAATACAAGCTTAATAAAAAGGAATGAAAAAATGCTTAATTGAAACTCAACTTATGCAATAGATTGCAAAACTTAATAAAACATCAACTCTTTTTTTTACATACAAATTAGCGTCATCAGAAACTTGTACCAAATCTGTCGCAGTTATTGCGCAATACTTGTGACGTCGCAATAAAGTATTGCGCACTTTTGACGTCAAAAACGATACAAACTGAGTTGTATCAACCCAAACCTTATATCACTTCATCAGTATTATGTACCATGTAACATTAAAACCCCATAAAATGAATGAAAATTGAATTTAAAATAGCTAAAAATTGTCTTTAAGAACGCTGTTGCCATGCAAACAGCAAAGACCCCAATCAATCAGTGGTGTTAAAATTTTAATCTCCAATGAATTTTAGGAAAAGTCACGAAATTTGGTGACAATTGGTTGAACATCCGCAAAGTTAATAAAAATTGAAATCAGCGTGACCACTTTTTGTTTCTCCTGCCGTGTTAGGTATAGTTAATCCTCTCGGGTGGGGGAGGGACGGTGTTTGAGGAGTTACAACCCCCTCCCCTACAACACATTTCATTGTGTCACTTTTGCTTTTGGAAAATCTTACCGTGTGTTAAATTTAGTAACCCTTTCCATACTAACTTTTATATCTATGAAAAAACTGAAACTTTTTGCCGCAGGAAAATCATAAAAGAAATAGCTTGATGAAGGAGGGGGAAGGAAGGAAAGGAGATTGGGAGTGTAGTGTTGTTGACTTGATGTGAGTGAGTAAGAGGAAAAAGAAAGCATTTTCCCTGATTGCAATTTTATTATTTGTGTTTTTGTCACAATATCAGTTACCTAAGTTCCAGTGATAGTACCTGTCGGTGACCAAATTAAAATAGAGCTTGTCTGGGAATTTTACTTAATACAATTATAGCTGCAACATTATCTGGCTGGGAATATACTATTACTTTGGGGAGGAGCGATCTTTTGAATAAAATAGTACAAACTACATCTCACTGGAAATGCAGTGGGAACGACTAGAAGGGAACTTTCAAACCATACATGCTAGTCTTTCATTTCTTTAAAAAAGAAACCCAAAACAAAGGAAAAACATTAATTAGAAAAATAATAACAAAATACTATAGCTAGTTTTAAGATAGAATATATGTTGCAAAAATTCAACAATAACGACTTAACTGATCTGTAAAGTCCAGGGGCCATGCGGACGTTCAAGATCAAACATCTCGTTTTTATAAAACTTATTAAAAAGCTTTTTAACCCTCTCACTCATAGACTTTTTACTAGCATCTATCTTCTCCTTATAGTATCAATATAAACTCAGTTGATTGGTTGTGAAAATACTTAAAAGAAACGATCATTCACATTAAAATCTTAGAATGAAGTGCGAAATTTTCAGAAAGAAAAACAACAGTGCTCAGTACCAGCCTATTAATAATATTCCTCAGTGTAGTAATCTGGTTTTGCTAGG
>JAOBRH010076680.1:0-12058 GCA_027575125.1 Umimayanthus parasiticus | reverse complement strand
CACACCAACCCACCCTACCCCACCCCACCCCACCCCATCATCTAACATAGTAAATGGCAATCAAGCCTACCTTCAATTCGCCCTGGTAATCAGTACAGTAAATCGCCAAGGAGAAGATTTCACTAACATACAGCAGAAGAAACAGTAGCCACAACTTGGTGGACGTTTGATTTCTCCACCTAGCGAGAAAGTGATCAACATGAATTTTCTCACTTCAGCATCGACACAAAGGTTACCAGATATGTAATGAGAAAACAACTCACGAACAGTTCCTTGACATACTGATGCACAGTATTGTTGCTTTGAGTGGGAAGCTATGGGGAGGGGGAGGGGGCATGCACGTCTATTATACGAGTCTGCCGAATATGATATCTTAAATTCTTTTCTGTTATTACGAAATAGCCGTTGAGGTTTTCCAATCAGTAGGCATTGTCCCAATGTTCCAACAACGCACTTATTTATCAGTTATTGTAAGGCATTTATTTCGACATTGGGAGTTTAATCCCAATTTTCGGACTGGGACGTAACAACCTACTGAAAAGAAACGGGGAGGAAAGGGAGAAAGAAAAGCAGAATGGAAAGAAGGAAGGGAAGGAGAATAAGTGATGTTACTGAAATCGCTCGAACTGTTTGATCTCTTTCTATAGTGAAAGCAACGTTAGCAGTCGTATTTTTCACCGTCAGTTTCACAGCGCGCAGAATCATTAATCGTAGTCTACATTATGCAGGAAATGTTAAGTCTTTTGCTTAAGTCGTGCTTCAGTTATTATCCCCGTGTCGAATTAATGCTGTTTTCGCACGTAGTGAAAAGGACGAAAGCCTAGCTCGGCAATTTTACTCCCGTCAATCTTATCCGCTGCATCCTTCTTACATCCACATTTGAAATGCTGTTTTGTTATTTAATGCTGTGATAACTTTGAACTTGTAGGGGAATTAAGTTGGCTTCTTACTGCCGTCAATCTTTATGCTTACATCGTGTGTTGATTTTCCCTGTCCGAACTGTTTCCTCTCAGTATTTAGTGTGAAGGAATAGAAATCGGCCATTCTACTGCAGTCAGTGCCGGCAACCTTTTGCTTGCATCGTCTTCTATCTTTTTTTTATCCCCGTAAGAATTGTTGACTTTTTATTCAATACTGAGGAATAAAGTCAGCCATTTTACTACCGTCAATCTTTGGCTTACATCGTGTTTTAATTTCCCCCATTCGAATTGTTGCATGTTTACTTGTTTAATATGAAGGAATTTAGAGCGAGCAGTTTACTGCTATCCAGTTCAAAATGTTGATTTCCTATTTTTTGTAGTAAAATATTGAGGAAAAAAAGTCGGCCATTTTCCTATCATTAATCTTTGCTTTCATCATGTTTTAATTACTCTCACTCAAAATATTGATTTCTTGTTTAGTATAAAATTAAATCGGCCATTTTCCTATCGTCAACCGTTACTCCATTGTATTTTAATTACTCCCGTTCGAAATGCTGTTTTCTTATTTGTACTGTAGAATAAAGTCGGCCATTTTACTATCGGCAATCTTTCCCTTACATCGTGCTTAATTATCCCCGTTCGAATTGTTGTTTTCTTACTTAGTGTGAAGGAATTCAGTAAAAGCGGCCAAATTATACCAGTTCGAAATGTTTATTCCTTATTTTACCATCGTCAATCCAAATTACGTACTACTGTCAATTGAATCTTTTGCTTACATCGTGTTTTAGTTATACCACTGTTCAGTTCAAAATGCTGATTTCTACTATTACTATCTTCAATCTTTTGCTTTCACCGTATTGCAACTATCCCCGTTCAAATTGTTGTTTTCTTATTTAGTGCGAAGAAATTGAAAGCAGCCATTTTACCAACGTCAATGCAACTTTTTGCTTAAATCGCGTTTTAGTTGTAGCAGTTCAAAATGTTGGTTCCTTATTTTGCTATCGTCAATCTTTTGCTTTCATCGTATTCAGTCAACTATCCTCGTTCGAATTGTTATTTTTTTATTTAGTGTGAAGGAAGTGAAAGCGGCCATTTTACCAACGTCAATGCAATTTTTTGCTTACACCGTGTTTTTGTTTTAGCAGTTCAAAATGTTGGTTCCTTATTTTGGTATCGTCACTCTTTTGCTTTCATCGTATTCAGTCATCTATCCTCGTTCGAGTTGTTCTTTTCTTATTTAGTGTGAGGGAATTGAAAGCAGCCATTTTACTAATGTCAATGCAAGGTTTTTGCTTGCATCATCTTTTAGTTGTAGCAATTCAAAATGTTAATTCCTTCCACTACTATCGTCAATCTTATGCTTTCATCGTATTCACTCAACTATCCTCGTTCGCCGGAATTGTTGTTTTCTTATTTTGTGTGAAGAAATTGAAAGCAGCCATTTTACCAACGTCAATGCAATTTTTGCTTATATCATCTTTTTGTTGTAGCAGTTCAAAATGTTCATTTCTGCTATTACTATCGTCAATCCTTTGCTTTCATCGTATTCAGTCAACTATCCTCGTTCGAATTGTTGTTTTCTTATTTAGTGTGAAGGACTTTAAAGCGGCCATTTTACCAACGTCAATTGAATTTTTTGCTTACACCGTGTTTTAGTTACAGCAGTTCAAAATGTTGAATCCTGGTATTACTATCGTCAATCTTTTGCTTTCATCGTATTCAGTTCAAATACCCTCGTTCGAATTGTTGTCTTCTTATTAAGTGAGAAGGAATTGAAAGCGGGGATTTACTACCGTCAAGGCAAAAATTTTGCTTACATCGTGTTTTGGTTACCCCAGTTCGAAATGCTGTTTTCCTGTAGGTAATGTGAAGGAACGAAGGCGGCCATTTTTGTACTCTCCTTTAGTACTGTTTGGTGCTTGAGTCTCTTGTGCTTCCCACTCACACTCCTTCACGTGAAAATCAAATGCAAGCGATTGAATGACACATGAAGAGAAAAGGAAAATACGATATCAGGGGCTGTCGATGCAGCAGTCGCCGTTGAGATCGGTTCAGAAGGTCCTTAATGTGAAGTAGCGAAGGTTCAAAAGGCTTTGTGTGAAGGAATGAAGGCGGTCATTTTCCTATCGTCAACGTTTTGCTTACATGGTAATTAAATCCATGTTCGAAACAATGGTTTTCATCATTTAATATAAAAGATGAAGGCGGCCATTTTACTCTGGTCAATTTTTTGTTTGCATGGTTATTAAATCCCCACTGAAAATGTTTTTTTTCTCATTAAGTTTGAAGAGATGATGATTGCCATTTTGCTATCTTCAAAGTTTTGCTTATATCGTTATTAAATTTCGTGTTGAAATGTTGTTTCCTTATTTAGTATGCATGAAGAAATGAAGGCGGGCAATGAACTCTTGTCGATCTCTTGCTTACATCGTTATTAAATCCCCGCTGAAAATGTTGTTTTCTCATTAAGTTTGAAGAGACGAAGGTTACCATTTTGCTATCGTCACTGTTTTGCTTACATCGTTATTAAATTTCGTGTCGAAATGTTATTTTCTAATTTAGTATGAAGGAATGAAGGCGACCAGTTTATCATCGTCAACAATTTTCTTACATCGTTACACTATGACCGTTCGAAACCGTGTTTTTTTATCTAGTGCCAATGGCAGCCATTTGACTGTACTCATTCGTTTGCTTACATCGTTATTAAATACCCGTTGAAACTGTTGCTTTCTTTTAAAGTTTGAAGAGATGAAACATGGCATTTTAGTACTATCAATCGTTTACTTTGGTCGTCATTAAATCTGCGTTTGAAATACTGTTTTCTCTTATAGTGTAAAGGGACGAAGTTGGCTATTTTACTGTTATATCATTATTATATCATTACTAAACCCCAGTTATAAATGTTGTTTTCTCTCTTAGTGTGAGAGCATTAAAACGGGCTTTTATGGGTTAAAGGTTTAGCTTACATCCTTATCACATCCCTGTTTGAAACTTAGTACTGAGGGAGTAACGGTAGTCATTTTCCTATCGTCGATCTTTTGCTTACACAGGGCTACTTTGGGGGCAACAATAGGCGACATTAGCAGTTTCTAGCAACAAGTAGGAAACGCATTGGGCGTTGCTGGGCGTCACCGGTTCATTGTTTGCTTCCCGCCCATTGAACAATTATATTTCCTTTTTTGGTTAACTATGGAAGTTGACGGCCACTTTACCAGAATCAACGTTTGTTTCGCTCGCCGAAATTTCAAATCTTCCTAATTTGTCCAAACGAACGAAAGCCGAAAGCTGTTTCATTAACGACGTTAATTTGTAGCGAAACCCCGTCTTGAATTGTCACGTTTCCTTGATTGTTCTGAAGTACATTTCATACAGCGATTTTGTCAACGTCATGATTTAGTTTGGTTTAATTTGATTAGCATATTACTTACAATATTCCCAGCTAATACCGACGCATTTTAGTAACATTAGATTTATCTTTGACTGTTTTTGCTGCCTATTTTGAACAAAATTGAAAAACACAGCTATATATGTATATTTTCATCTTGTGGTGTACGCTGTTACTTCGTGTTTTTCACTTCCAAATATTTTCGCCGACCTGATGAATACCAACAAAGTTACACACCAATTACTTGACTATTGACGTCACGCCATTCAAGCCAATTAAGGCAGCGGCATGGGTGACGCTCAAATGCCAGTCACAACGCAATGAACCCACTGCGGTACCGCATGGCTGTCAATCAACTTTTGATCACAGCATAGTCGAACCATATACGGCAGCGCACGGCTGATGATCAACAGTACCGCAAGGTTGTCATTCAAAGCACATTCGAGCCATACACGGTAGCGCACGGCTGATGATCAACAGTACCGCAGGGTTGTCATTCAAAACACATTCGAGCCATATACGGTAACGCACGGCTGATGATCAACAGTACCGCAGGGTTGTCAATCAAAGCACATTCGAGCCAAATTTGGTACCGAATCGCTTTCGCTCAACTGTAAATCACAGACATGGTTGACACTCTCGATTTCCGAAGAATGATTGAAGATACCGTTGTCTTGTTCCTTATTAAATTTGAATGCTCGAATCTGGGTGACTGTTTTGTACGGAAAATATGAACGACGTACTGTTCAATATGCCTCCAAACACACGCACGTAACAATTCCTGCCAGTCATACTAACTAAACACTTACATGAATGCTGTCCAAAATGAATAAAACTCTTGACTGAAATACTAGCTGCTAAAGTACGCCACTAGCAAGCACTATTAACAGAAGTATGTTATATGCATTATTCGATACAGTTGAACAATGATAAAGGAACGCAAGCCATATAAAGGAACATATGATCCTTCTACGTAAATTGTCCAAACTGCAACATTGATTTCTGATTTGCTTGATAGTCTAGTACCAGCAGTAAAAGAAATAAATCAAGACCGACAAACAACATTGAGATATGTTTTCCCATTACTTGGGGGCCTTTTAAGCTGTTAAACGTATCAATAAAATCGTTACGTTTCTTTCAATATTTGGAACAAATTGACTGGATACTTCTTAACTGCAACAACAATAAACAAACAGTTTCGTGAAGGTACCTACACCGACGAAATAAAAATTATCGAGGCTTAAATCGTGACGCTTATAAGTGGAGTATTTTTTTCCTTAGCAGGTTGAACGGTAAAAGATATAAACTGGGGGAAGGGAGAGGAGGGGGGCGCTTCCAACAAAGTTTTTGCGGTATACGATCCCCGAGTTGGGGGTGACAGGGAAAAACTTCAAGCGACCCACATTTATTGTTGAACTAGGTTAAATTTTGGGATTCAACAACAATAAATTTTGACCAGCGATGAAAGCAAAACTTCCCTCCGTGCAAATGTTGCGAGTTGTGTTTTTAGACTTAATTCGAAGTTTTCATATATCGATATCAAAAGCGATACTTTCACGACAAGACGACTTTCCCCACAATGCATCAATGCACGCTTTTTGTCCGTCATTCTCGCGCATGAACTGTGTGCATAAGTGCTGACCAAAACGGTGCCCGCCTTATCAAAGATTGGGTTCCAGCCTCGTTCTAAAGTTATACTACGTCATGCTCAACAGGATTTTGACACGATATCTCCAGAGGTTTTTCATTTCTCTCAATTTTTCGCGAGCCAGGAAAAACCTCTGTTATCAGGATACATGAGGGGGTGAGTGAAACTTTTCCTTCATTCTTTTCAACTCAAAATTCATTCCTCAGTGCATGTAGTGTTCTTTCTCGATGCGAACTATTCCTTGTTCAAAGAAAAGTAGCAGACAATCGGCAAATTTATTGAATTCTTCACGTGTTCATTTGGGAAACGTTCATACAGCCTGCCTTCTGGGAGGATAATTTCCAAATAAATCCATTTGGCTACAACAAGAGTAGGGACACACAGTGTCAGTAACCTTCGATTCACTCGCGTCTTAAAAACGGGCTAGACCATTCCATGAGGATATTTTCATACGGATTGTCGGAAAACCGGGACTTTACAAACACACACATTTTATAGTAAGTGAAACAGACGTCAGGCGAGTCTTCGCTTACCTGGCTTATACGTTCAGACTATGAAAAAGATTGGTTAAACTAGGACGCCAAATTATTTCTTGAACGAGCTTCGATTCTATAGGGAGATATTTAATTAACGATTTCTTCAATAAACTTGCGGATATCCCGGTGTTCAAATGTCAACCTCGAGAACAAAACTCTACCACTGGTTTGTGACAAGGCCCGCAATAACTGATTGACACAGTTAACGAGAAAAACTCCGCACCACGAGCGCATTGAATTTAACTTCACTTAACACGTTAATTTTTTTTTTTTCAAATAGGCGCACAATCAACACGAACATTCTACGCATCCACAAAAAGAAAAAAAAATTTCAGTAAACACGACTAGCAAAAACCACAGGCAGACAATTCGTAAAGTTCGAGGAGAAATGAAGATCTCTTATACATTTACTGTACTTTGAAACCAGGCGACGTGATCTCATACATTTGTTGTAATTTGTAACGGCCGATTTCAGTATGTTTAGAGTGATCGAAGAATGACCTCTATATGAAAACAAGAAAGTCAGACTAATAAAGTTTACCTAATTTCATAGTCTATGGCGAGCGTCAGCAACAAGCGAGAATTCAGTGGTTGCAAATCCCCATCAAATCACTCAAGACAACACAGAAGATGTAAATTATATTATGATATTCTTCAATCGCAATAGGCTGTTACAAACTACAGCAAATATATGAGATCACATCGCACGGTTTCAAATTACAGTAAATGTAAGAGACCTTCATATCTCCTCGAACTTTACGAATTGTCCACCTTCGACTGGAACACAATCAATGGACCGGAACAAATGGAGAACACTGCTGCTATCTCAATTCTTGGAGGAAAACGTTTTCCTAAAAAATTGCGTTTTCAAGAATTCATGCCAGGATAAATTACTCCCTTACTCCTTCAATAGTTGCATTATTTCGGTTCTGAGTTAAACACAATTTTAAGGCAGTGTTACACGAGTCAACTTGTGCGAAACTATATTCGATTTTTTTAATGGAAACATACATGTCACACGGGACGACTATCGACGCAACATCAACTCGCAACATTATATTAGTACCCAAGAAGCTCGGAACCGGTAAACCGGAAGCCTCTTCCAACTGTGATTTCGGGTTTGGAAAAATTTTCCGTAAGCCCACAAATAAATATTTTTCTTCATCAAGGAAATCTCTCGACGTCGCCAAGCTTGTTTGTTTCATTTTTTGTATCTAAAACAAGGATTTCGTCGCCTTCAACGTCAAAAGACCGTTGAGATACCATTTTGTTTGTTTACACGGCATCCTTTGCATGCGATAAAATGGCCTGATGTTGCGCTTAAAATCGATGGCGAACTGTTACACGCGTCGATTTTCTAATTATTTGACATCTTTTGTTGCGAGTTTTTGTTACACGGGGATCAATTTTCCACGATACGGTGTTGCGCGGAAAATCGTTGTTGCAAGTTGACCCGTGTAACACGGCCTTAACAGGCAATCGAAACGCTGATTCGGTGATGTTGACTTTGGGCTGTAATTAGGAGATACCAACGTAATTCAGAAATACCGATGTAATTGGGAGATACTTATAATCGCTTAATAGTTGGGTAAAGAAGGACGGAGTTTACAGCTCCGAAGAAGGGCTACTGCTCGAAACGTCAGCTATAAACCAAATCTCACTGGCGAAAAACATACCATGTCAACCATTGATGATCAAACCCATATAAAGTTTACAGCTCTCGATCGATTATGGAGAATTTCATTACTGTTGTACTGAGTAGTAGTTTAGTAATTGAGCTCTGTTAAGGCCGATTTACACGGTGCAAATCTTGCCCACAACTGCTACACGCAACTCGCTTACGCCATACATACAACACGAACTGTTTCCTGTAAATCAAGCCTAAAACTATTGCATGAAACTCAAAAAACGTTGTAGGATTTTGAAACGTGTTTTAAAGTTGTATGCAATTTTGACGTTTTTGCAATAGAAGTAACCGACTGAGGAGGCCTGTGGTATATGTTTTTTCAACATGGCGACGGAGACGTATTTAATTCAGACGTTGTCGTGTCCATGTGAAAATATCGTCGGTAGCATTCCTGGTCTTCAAGCCTTAGCTCTTGTAAAATTGCTCCAAAACCCCCTGATTTGTTCCTCGCCTCAACCACTCTTTTTCCCACACAGATTGTACGTCGTCTACGTTTTTTTCGTCACAAGACAATTGCTACAATAGTTAACAACGCAGTTCACCGGCTGTTCGCAATTTTCTTTGTTATTTCACCCAGTCTCCCATTAAGCCGACCGAGAGAATTGCACACGAGTTTTTCGTGTTGCAAGGCCAAAAGTTGCACGCGTGTAAATGGCGGCTAAAATACATCGCGGGCGAGTTGCGTGCAATAGTTATAGGCAAAAGTTGCACCGTGTAAATCGGCCTTTTGTCAACAGGTACCTTGAGTGAGGTACATGATCTCGCTTTAGATTGGCACTCCTTCGGCCAATTTAACAACATTACTCGAACTTCTTGTTTCTCGGGTTTTAGTCAAAGAATATAATCAAGCAATTGGGATACCAATGAAAGTTCCATGGGTATTTTCGTTAACTCGCTTCACCTAAAAACTCTCTTAAAAATTCTTTTTTGACTTGAACCGCCAAAAAATAGTTGGGTGTAGAAGAACATAGTTTACAGCTATCGATCGATTATGGAGAATTTATGTACTGATGTAGCAGTGGTATGTTATCCGAGGTCAACAGGTACGTTGTGTTAAGTACATGATTTCGTTCTAATCTGGTACTCGTTCCTCATTTGCGAAGGTGGCGCAGTTGATCTCTGACTGCCAACCAGGAGGTCCTGGGTTATACTATGTATGTATGCATACATTTGAAAGCTCGCCCATTTAGAATGAATAGCACAATTGGTTCGTTTTGATTGACACAACCTTCACCTACAAATTGTGACTGTGTAACGACATGACTGACATCTGGCAGTCTGTAATGTTTAATGGATTCCTTTGCATGCGCAGCTCATTGCCCCCGCAGGGTTTTGACCCAGGAGCCAAAACTCGAGAAGGCATAATAGAACCCCCCACGTAGATATAGTAAGAAAGAAAAAATGCTCATGATCAGTATACCAGAAAAAATCTCGATTCAGAGTCATTCAGCCCGCAAAGGATCTCTGGGATTGCCCGCAAGCCCGCAAAGGATCTCTGGGACTGTCCGCAAGGAATCTTGTGCCTGGGTCTTTTCTTGCCTCGCCCAAGCGCCATTTGTGTCGTTGAAGTCTCGCCAGGCTTATCTTTCGCAACTGACCACGCTAAATGGAATATCGGTTTCCTCTCAGCCTCTGTATTGATCTGCGAAAGAAATACGCTAAAAACGCCTGCTTCGCAGGCTATTTCTCGCCTTTTTGTTGAGTGGTGTTAAGATTCTCTCTACATCGATCTTTCGCAGTTCGCCGTACACAGTTATTTTAATGCCAAGGGTGACTCAAGTTGGTCTAAACATAGTTAGCTGAGCGACTAACTATAGTCTAAATAAGCTTCAAGTTGTCTACATCTTGCGGATGTATCTTAATTGAACCATGTGCGTAAGAACTGCAGGTCTAAATATTTCTAAAAGCCCCAGCAAAGGCAACTCAGTATTATAATATAAAGAACATCTGCAATTCTTTGTTAGAGGCAGACAAGCTAACTTTATAACTATTATGAATTATAAGACAACATGCATCCGCCAGACGCCAGTAACAATGTGATGCCAAAAGCATTGCTGCGTTGAATATTTCTATATTTTGCGTTGTTAGATAGCGTTTTTTTCAGTGTTACACTGTTTATCAGTTTATTTGACAAGATATAGCTTGAGTGAGCCAACCCATAGAAGCATTTCTGTTTTGACGAATATTTCGTAATATTACACGTAACCCTAGGCCGGCGGGATGCGGCCGGCGCGTGTTGACGGGGGCAGCTGTAAGGATAACTATTTCTGGTTCTAAATATTTTCAGAAAATAAGATGACGCAAAACCGTATACCAAACTTCCTCAAAGGTTCTTCATGTTGTACCAACAATATAAACACACCAGAGAGAGTGAGTCATCGACGTTATCTTTGTGCAAGGAGACTTTGAATGCCATAAACGACGTGTACTGGACGCCTTCTGGAGTCCTTCTGGGTTAAACACGGAAAACGAAATTTTATGTTGGTGTTACAACAGTTGATAAGTGAATGAGTTTTTGTAATACCAACCAACAAAAAAGTGGTAGTAATACGTCTCGATGCACGAGGAGCGGGCCTTTCGCAAAGTTCAGGAACGTTTACAAGAAAGGAAAGCAGGCGGAAGCTACCCTAAGTAACTAAATTTTAAACGAAGCATTTTGACCTAAGAGTACGAAATTCAGTGTCTAACTGGTGTTGCTGAAACCCAGTGACCGCATTTACCCTACAACTGGTATCGCCTGTTCTGGAATAAACGCCGCCTCGAAATTAGAACATATCAGTATACTTGGGAGAGCATTTAGTCGATAAATACTGTCATAAAACAAAGCAGACATAACAAGCGTTATGATTGGCTGGGTGACGTTTCTAATTTGCCATCGAGGCACGCAAGCTACGTCACAGCATGACCTCCATTGCTTTTACAGTGCGGCTCCGAAATTTGGTTTGAATTTGACTTTTTAAAATAAGTTTATAAGAGTCTAAGATTCAGATCAGCAACGTGCATGTGTCATGCAAACTGCCTTTCAAAGGCAAGAAGTTAGCAACTTTTGGCGAGATGTGCTGAGCGCGTCGCCAAAGCATCGTCGAATCGTTGTCTTTTCAATTAACAGAAGTACGAAGTGCGATGAAACAAAAGTGAGTCAGCCAGTTTAAAGGGGACGCGATCATACATGAAAACTTAAAACGTGTCAGAAGCAAAAACTCGCTGAATGTTTTTAGAATTTGCCGATGAAAAGAGGTAAATTTTCGAGGACTTGAATCAGTGAAACAATGTTTACACAACACCTCGAGTAATTATATTTCAACTTTTTGGTGCATGCATCAAACACAGCTCTTGGAAAAGCGAAATGTTCTAAACTTGAAAAGTCAACAGAACAATGCTTGGAGTGTATCGCTAAATATATTGCCAAAATTTGCAACAGTGTTCCGCACTGAACAACTCGCTCCAAACACTTGAAATTGATGAAAACAGACAGATGCCATACTAGTTTAAATGTTCGTTGTTATCTACTTCATCAACATCAACATGCAGATTCTATTTCACCGCTTTGAACTGCATCGGATGCTCTTCTTGAAATAGAAAGGCTTGATCAACATCAAGTATTACAGACTAGTCACCAGACCACAACACCGGGATTAGCCAACTCTTTTGGCTTTTGGCTTAACGACCCTGATCATGGACGGTGTTGCGAAAGAAGGTCGCCCATAGTTCAACCCTCGACCAGGCCGGGGATTGAAGATCCTCCTGGTTGGCAGTCTGAGATCTTTCCAACTGTGCCAACCTCACATACGAGTTTGTATAAAGTAGAAGAGACAAATACGGAGGATGTTACTAAAACGGGGAATGGGGAATGGGGAATGGGGAATGGGGAATGGGGAATGG
>JAOBRH010075569.1:0-12060 GCA_027575125.1 Umimayanthus parasiticus | reverse complement strand
CCGGTTCCGCCGCTCTCGACGGCGCCGGTGGCGCGCACCGACACCGTGCCGCTGCCCTCGCCGATTGCCCGGATCCCGTGACCGCCGCCCGTCGCGGTGGCCGCCGAGATCGAAATCCCGTCGCCTCCGGCGCCGTTGAGCGCATCGATCGCCGCCGCGGACGCGCCCGTGCCGAAGACGGATCCCGTCGCGACGATCGAGACGGCGCCGCCGTTTTCGTTCCGCGCGCGTATCCCGTGGCCGGCGGTTCCGGAGGCTGCGGCAACCGTGACCGCCAGGCCTCCGCCGCCGACGTTGCGGGCCTCGACGCCCACCCCGCCGGTGACTTTCCCCGCGAAGACGCCGAGCATGCCGGTTCCCAAGTTGGTCGCGAGAATGCCGTGGCCGCCGCCGCTCACCGTCGCCGCGGTTATCGTCATGTCCGTCGACGCGGCGTCGTTGACTGCGCGGATGCCGGCGCCGGCCGCGCCGCCTCCGGAAACGGTTCCGTTCACGCTGATCGAAAGCGCGCCGCCATTGGCGTTGTTGGCCCGGATCCCGTCGCCGCCGCCGCTGACGGCGCCGCCGCCGGCGCTCTGGGTGAACGCGATCCCGCCAGTCCCCGATCCCGTCAGGACGAACGCGTCGCCCGACGCCGCGTTGACCGACGCGCCCCGGACCATCGTCACGCTCAGGGCCTGCGTGCCGCTGGAGGAGAGAGCCTGGCTGCCCGAAATCGCGCCGTGGCACAGGAAGCTGCCCGTGCCGGAGCCATTCTCGTGGCAGCCGTTCAGCGCGCTGAGATAGACCCCGTCCTGCGCGACGTCGAGGCTGTAGCGGAACCCGCCCACATTCACCGTGCCGCCGTTTAGCCTGAACGCGCCGTCCATCGGGCCGCTTGCACCGGCATCGGCGAATGCACGCCCAAACGCGGATGCGAAGGCGGGTGCGGCCGCAGGCGCGGCCGCCACATTGTCGAAGGAAATGACCTCGATCCGCGCTCCAGCGGCGCTCGGTCCGTTGACCCGGACAATGGAGATGGCGAGGTTGGACGTGCTGAACACGGTCCCGACCGACAGCATGTCGGCGACGGCGCGTCCGAAGTCGACTTCGAGGTTGATGACGCCGCTGCCGCCGAGCGTCCCGGGCAGCGAAATACTGTCCCCGACAATGCCGTTGGCGAGGTTCAGCGTGCCGTCGAGCGTCAGGTTCCGCATGCCGGCTGTTCCGAGAATCCCCGCGCCGCCGTCGGAGCGCGCCCGGGCCGCGGCCTGCGAATCGGTGTAGGAAACGACAGCCGCGGAGCCGATGTCGAGAGTCTCCCAGCCCACGATGCTCGTGTCGGTCACCGTCGCCGAGAGGTTGTCGAAGGAGAGAACGCTGGCGAGGCCGCCGCCGCCGTCGAAGGCCGTCACGCCGCTCACATCGGCGCCGTCGAAGGAGAGATCGCCGGAATCGGATCCGAGCCGCACCGGTCCGCTGATGGTCGCGCCGCTCTCGACGACGACGCTTTCCCAGCCCTTCAGCCCGTTGGAGGCCACCGATTTGTGGAAACTGCCCGCGCCGCCGGAGAACCGCAGCGTGTCGCTGCCCGCGCCGCCATCCATTTCCGTCACGCTTCCGAAGGTGCCGCCGGCGAAGACCAGCCGATCCGCTCCGGCGCCCAGCTTGATTGCGCCGCGCACTGCGGCGCCGGTGTTGACCGTCACCGTCGCGCTGCCAGTCGAATCGGCGATGGCGACGCGCCCGACGGCGCCAACCGAGGCGCCGCTGCGGAGATCGACGCTCACCCGGTTTCCGGCCCTCGCCTGCGTCCTGATCGCCGCGACCGTCGTTGCCGATCCGCCGGAGACGCTGGCCGACACCGCGATCCGCGTCGCGCCGGTTCCCGCGTGCACGGCGAGAATGCCGTCGGCGCCGCCGGTGATCGCGCCCGTCGCCGAAATCGACAGATCACCCGTGCCGCTGCTGACGGCCATGATCCCGCTGCGGGTTCCCGTCACGCTGGCGGCGGCGACGGCGACGCCGGCTCCCGCAGCGGCGCTGACGGCGCGGATGCCGTCCCCGGCTGCGGCGGACACCGATCCGTTGACGCTGATCGAGACCGCTCCGCCGCCGGCGCTGTGCGCAGCGATCCCGCTGCGGGCACCGGCGATGTCCTGACCGGTGGCGGACTGGGTGAACGCGATTCCGCCGGCGCCGTTCTGCGCGAGCATGAAGGCGGTTCCGCTGGTCCGGACCGGAGTCTCGGAATTCAGGACGACGCTCAGATCCGTCGCTCCGCTTGCGGAGAGAGTCTGAGTGTCGCCGATCAAGTGCGACCCGCTGCAAGTGAACGAGCCGCTGCCAGATTTGGTCTCTTGGCAATTATTGGCATAGAACCGAATCAGGTCGAAGCGGTTGGCCGCCTCGACATGCTCCAGCCGGTAGCCGACGGGGCCGAACACGAGCGAGCTGACGTTGAACGCGCCCGCGCCCGCGCCGCCGCGCACCGTGATCACCCCTTCGATTCTTTGCGGCCGGTCAAGGTCGGTCTGTCCGGCGTCCAGGCTTCCAAGCGCGCCGACGGTGACGGTCGTGGCCGCGCCCGAGGCGTTTCCGGTGACGATCAGCCTGTCCGACGCCGCCTGGCCCGGCGTGAAGTTCGCGTTGAGGACAATCGTCCCTCCGCCGACAAAGCCACCGCTCACGGTCAGGACGTCGCTGGTGTCGCTGTCGCGCCCGACGTCGATCGTTCCGCTCGCGCTCAGCGCCTGGGCGCTCACGCCGTGCCGGCCCTCGCCGAACGAGATCACGGAGCCGTTCCCGACCACGATGCTCTCCCAGTTCCTCAGGATCGATCCGTTGACGTCGTCGTCGACAGCGTTGAAGACGAGGGCGTTGGCGCCGCCGGCGCCGCCGTCCAGCAGAGTCAGACTCCCGACATCGGCGCCGTCGATGACCAGATCATCCGACGACTCGGCCAGGGTGATCGAACCGACAATTCTTGCGCCGCTCTGCACGACAATGCGCTCCCATCCCTTCAGGCCGCCGGAGGCGGCCTGCGGGTGAAGGCGCCCGGAACCGCTGGAGAATCTCAGCGTGTCGGCTCCGGCGCCGCCGTCGAGTTCCGTCGCCTGCGAAAAGTCGCCGCCGGCGAAGACGAGGCGGTCGGCCCCGGCTCCAAGCGCCACCGTGCCGAGAATCTCGGATCCGGGATCCGCCGTCACCAGCTCGTCGGCGCGCGATCCGGCAATCGCCCTTGCGTCGACCGCGCCGACCGAAGCCCCCGCATTCAGCGCGATGCTCACCGAGTTTCCGGCTGCCGCACTCGTCCTGATCGCGGCGGCGCCGGCTTCGGAGCCGCCCGAAACCGAGCCGGACACGGCGATCATGGAGTCCCCGGATCCGCCGTGCCGCAGCGAGATGGCGTCCCCGGCAGTGGCGGTCACATCGCCCGTCGCAATGACCATCATCGTGCCGGAGCCTTCGGCGACCGCGCTGATGCCAGTCGCGCTGCCGAAGACGTCGTCGACGATGACCGACATCCGCTGCACGTCTTCGCCTGCGGCTGCATGGATCCCGATTCCGCCCGCGCCGGTCCCTGTCACGGATCCGGAGGCCATGACGAAGGCGAGGCCCGTCCCGGACGCCAGCGCCTTTATTCCAAACGCTTGGCCCGTCACCGCCTGCGTCGCATCGACCGACAGCCTCCCGCCGCCGTCATGCCTCGCGTAGATCCCGGTGCTGCCCGAGACCGTCGCGACATCGACTTTTACGCCCGTGACGCTTGAGCCGCCGCGGACATGGACTCCCGCCGTCCCGGTCCCGGACACGGCGCCGGTCGCCTTGACCGACACGGACCCCGTGCCGCTGGAAACCGCCCTGATGCCGAAATCGCCGCCTGTCGCCTGCGCCGCCGTGATCGAAATCGACCCGGCGCGCTCGCCCGCAGAGGCGTGGACGCCCGTTCCCCGATCATCCGTTCCGGCGACCGCGCCGGCCGCCTTGACGGACACGGACCCCGTGCCGCTGGAAATCGCCCTGATGCCGAAATCGGCGCCGGTCACCGAGCCGGTCGCACCGACCGACACCATGCCCGACCCGAGGCTGATCGCCGAGATTCCGGTGTCAGCGCCCGACACGCCGGCGGCGGCGATCGTGACGGACGATCCGCTCGCGTCGTTGACGGCGTGAATCCCGTCGCCGCCCGCGCCCGTGACCGATCCATTGACGTTGATCGAGATCGTCCCGCCTCCGGCGTTGCTAGCCACAATGCCGCTCTGCGCACCCTTGACCTCCTGGCCGGTCGCCGACTGGGTGAGCGCGATGCCGCCGGTCCCGCCCGTCTGCGTCAGGACGAACGCGCTGGCATCGGTGCTCACGGGCGTTTCGGCGTTCAGCGTCACAGTCAGCGACGTCTCGCCGCTTGCGCCGAGAGATTGCTGGTCGCCGATCAGGTTTGCGCCGCTGCAGGTGAACGCACCGCTTCCCGCGCTGGTCTCCGTGCATCCGTTGGTGAAGTAGCGGACCAAGTCGAAGCTCTTGCCGGTGCGGTCGGCCTCGAGCCGGTAGCCAACGGCGCCAAGATTGACGCTCCCGCCGACAAGACTGAAGCCGCCGCCTCCGGAAACAAGTCCGCGCACCGCGACCACGCCGTTGATCGTCTCAGGCCGATCACTGTCGGTCTGGCCGTCGCCCAGCTTCCCGAGCCCGGTGATTTGGACGAAGACGTTTCCGGCGAGAGCGCCGCCGATTATCAGCGTGTCCGAGCCTCCGTCGACGAAATTCGCGTTGAGGGCAACCTTTCCGGATGTCGAAGTCACGCTTCCGGCAATGGTGAAGGCGTCGCCGACGTCGCTGTCCGCGCCAATGTCGATCGTGCCGTTCAAGACCAGCGTTGTTGCTGAGAGAGTCTGCGTGCCGCCGCCAAGTTTGATCACCGAGGTGCTGGCGATGGACAGAGTTTCCCATCCGACCAACTGCGCAGCGGCGATCGATCCCGTTGTGCTGTCGAAGCTGAGCGTGTCTCTTCCCGCGCCGCCGTCGAGTCTGGTCACGTCGTCGACGTCAACGCCGTTGAACGTCACGCGCTGGTCTCCGCTCCCCAGCCTGACCTCGCCGCCGAGCGACGCGCCGCTTTGCACCACTAAGGTTTCCCAGCCTTTAAGACCCTGGGACTGGACCGTCGCGTGCAGGGCGCCCGAACCGCCGGTGAATCGCAGCGTGTCCGCGCCAGCCCCGCCGTCGATCTCGGTCACCGCCTCAAAGCCTCCGTCGACGAATTCCAGCGTGTCGTCGCCCGCGCCGAGGGTGATCTTCCCGGCGACCGTGGCGCCGGCCTCCACCTTCACGGCAGCGTCGCCTGCACCGGCCATGATCGCTCTGGCTGCGCCGGCGCCGACGGACGCCCCGCTCTTGAGAGAAATCCTCACCGAATCACCGCTTTGAACGTCCGTCCGGATGGCGGCATTCTGGGCGCCTGAGCCGCCCCTGACGGCTGCGTGCACCGTCACGGTCGTGGCGCCGCGTCCGTCGCGGTCCACGAGTATCCCGTCGCCCGCCGTTCCCGTGACGGTTCCCGACGCCGAGATCGAAACGCCGCCCGTTCCGCTGCCGACCGCTCTGACGCCCGCAGTCCTCCCCTCGACCTCGCCGACGGCGATGGAAAGGGAGCCTGCGCCGACGGCGGCGTGCACGCCGACTCCGCCTGCGGCGGTCGCCTTCACCTTGCCCGTCGCCTTGACGGAGGTCGCGCCGCCGCCGACGGCCCTGATTCCGTATGCGCTGCCGGTCACGGCCGCAGCGGTGATCGTCAGCGTACCGGCGCCGCTTTTCGCGGCGTCGATCCCGATGTTTCCGGTAACCGTCGCAACGTCGACCGACACGCCTGCCGCGCCGGTTCCGCCGACGGCCCGCACCCCGGCCGTGCCGGTTCCGGTCACCGCTCCCGTCGCCTTGACCGACACGGCTCCCGTGCCGCTGCCCAGGGCCCTGATTCCGTAGGCGCCGCCCGTCGCCGCCACCGCAGTGATGGACAGGGAGCCGTTTGAGGAGGCGGTCGCATCGATGCCCGCGCCTGCGGCGCCGATCGTCGTTCCCGACGCGCTGATCAAAACGGCGCCGGTGCTGCTGCCTATCGCCACGATGCCGCTTTTGGAGCCGGAAACAGCGGCGGCGGTGATCGCGATTCCGGCGCCGGAACCGTCGTTGCGCACATGCAGGGCGTGCCCGGCCGCGCCGGTGACGGAGCCGTTCACGGTGATCGAGACCGCGCCGCCGCCGGTGTTGCCAACGAGAATGCCGTCGCCGGCACCGAGAATGCCCTGTCCGGTCGCCGACTGGGTGAATGCGATGCCTGCGGATCCGGCCTGCGCCAGATCGAAGGCGGCTCCCGCTGCGGCCTCCACCGGAGTCTCTGCGTTGAGCGTCACACGCAGAGCGGTCGACCCGCTCGCAGCGAGAGTCTGGGTCGTGCCGATCCTCCCGTCGCCGCCGCACACGAACACGCCGCTGCCCGTCTGGCTCTCCTCGCATTCGTTGGAGAAGTGCCGGACGAGATCGAATCTCCGATTCGCGGAATCGAACGCCAGCCTGTAGCTCACGGGACCGAAGATCACGGAGCGGGCGGTGAACGCCCCGGCGGCCACCGCGCCGTCCACCGAAATCACCCCGTCGATTCTCGTGGGCCTGTCGTAATCCGTTTCGCCCGCCTGCAGGGATCCAAGGCTGCCAAGATCGACGGCGGTGGTTCCGGTCACGCTTCCGGTGATCTGCAGCGTGTCGGAGCCGCCAGCGGCGAAGTTCGCATCAAGCGCGACGATTCCGCCGCCCGAGAAGTCGCCGCTCACCGTGAGCGCATCATCCGTGTCCGTATCCTTGCCGACGTTGAGCGTGCCGGTCACGTCGAGCGCGCTCACCCTCACCGCGTGGGCGCCCGAGCCGAACGAGATCGAGGATCCCGCGCCGATGCGGATGGTTTCCCATCCCGACAGATTCATTGCAGCCAGCGAAGCCGTCACGCCGTCGATCGCAAGGGTGTTGGCGCTTCCGGCGCCGCCGTCCAGCGCGGTCAGATTGGAGAGATCCGCGCCGCTGAAGGTGAGATTTCCCGAATCTGACGCCAGCGTGACCGAACCGCTGATGGTCGCGCCGCTCTCAACAATGACGCTTTCCCAGCCCTTCAAACCTTCCGAATGGGTGGAGGCGTGCAGGCTGCCCGAGCCCTTGCGGAATGTCAGCGTGTCGGTCCCGGTCCCGCCATCCATTTCCGTAACGGCGGAGAACGCGCCGCCCGCGAAGAGCAGATCGTCCGCACCGGCGCCGAGGACGACCTTGCCTGCAAGCGCCGCGCCGGAGTTCACAGTCACTTCGTCGTCGCCGGATCCCAATTCGACGTCTCCCGTCACGGATGCGCCGGAGTTCAGCGTCACCGTGTCGTCGCCCGATCCGAGCGCGATCTTTCCCGTCACCGTCGCGCCGGAGTTCACGGTCAAGGCGGTGTTTCCGGCGCCACCGGAAATCGCGGTTCTCGATGCGCTTCCAATCGACGCGCCGCTGTTGAGCGTGACGGTCGCGGCATTGCCGCTGCCGACGCTGGTCTTGACGGCTGCCGCAGTCGCTCCGCCCGTGACGGACCCGGACAGCGCAATGGACGCGCTCCCGGCCTCGCTGCGCTCCACCGAGATCCCGTCGCCGGAGACGCCCGCGACGTTGCCCGACGCGAAGACGGACACCGCTCCGGTGCCGCTGGCGATCGCCTTCAGCCCCACAGCCTGCCCTTCGACGTCCGCAGCGGTGAGTGTCAGATCGCCGGCGCCGCGGGCAGCAACGAGAATGCCGATTCCGCCGACTTCCGTCGCCGTCACTTTTCCTGTTGCCTTGACGGAGGTCGCGCCGCTGCCCACCGCCCTGATTCCATATGCGCTGCCGGTCACGGCGGCGGCGGTGATCGTCAGCGTCCCGGCGCCGCTTTTCGCAGCGTCGATGCCGATGTTTCCAGTGACCGTCGCAACATCGACCGACACGCCTGCCGCGCCGGTTCCGCCGACGGCCCGCACCCCGGCGACGCTGGTTCCCGTCACCGCTCCGGTCGCCTTGACCGACACGGCTCCCGTGCCGCTGCCGACGGCTCTGATTCCGTAGGCGCCGCCCGTTGCCGCCGCTGCCGTGATGGACAGGGCACCGCCCGAGGTCGAAGCCGCCTCGATGCCCGCGCCCCGCGTTCCGGCCACTGTGCCCGACGCGTCGATCAGCACCGATCCCGAACCGCTGCCGATCGCCACGATGCCGCTTTCGGAGCCGGAAACTGCGGCGGCGGTGATCGCGATTCCGGCGCCGGAGCCGTCGTTGCGCACATGCATGGCATGCCCGTCAGCAGCGGTGACGGAGCCGTTCACGGTGATCGAAACCGCGCCGCCGCCAGTGTTGGCAACGAGAATGCCGGCGCCCGCGCCGCGGATGCCCTGTCCGGTCGCCGATTGGGTGAATGCGATGCCCGCGGATCCGGCCTGCGCCAAGTCGAAGGCGGCTCCCGAGACAGTGTCCACCGGAGTCTCCGCGTTGAGCGTCACGCGCAGAGAAGTCGCCCCGCTCGCATCGAGAGTCTGGGTCGCGCCGATCCGTCCGCTGCCGCCGCACACGAACACGCCGCTGCCCGCCTGACTCTCCTCGCATCCGTTGGAGAAGTTCCGCACCAGATCGAATCTCTTGTTCGCCGCGTCGAAAGTCAGCTGATAGGAGACCGGCCCGAACCTCGCCGCGCGAGCGGTGAACGCCCCTGCGGCCACCGTGCCACCCACCGAGATCACCCCGTCGATTCTCGTTGGCCTGTCGTAGTCCGTCTCGCCCGCCTGCAGGGATCCAAGACGGCCGAGATCGACGGCGGTCGTTCCAGTCACGCTTCCGGTGATCTGCAGCGTGTCGGAGCCGCCCGCGGCGAAGTTCGCGTCAAGCGCGACGATTCCGCCGCCCGAGAAGTCGCCGCTCACGGTCAGCGCGTCATTTGTGTCCGTGTCCTTGCCGACGTCGAGCGTGCCGGTCACGTCGAGCGCGCTCACCCTCACCGCGTGGGCGCCCGAGCCGAACGAGATCGAGGAGCCCGCGCCGATGCGGATGGTTTCCCATCCCGACAGATTCACTCCCGCCAGGGAAGCCGTCACATCGTCAAGCGCAAGGGTGTTGGCACTTCCGGCGCCGCCGTCCAGCGCGGTCAGGTTGGAGAGATCGGCGCCGCTGAAAGTGAGATTCCCCGAATCGGACGCCAGCGTGAGCGATCCGCTGATGGTCGCGCCGCTCTCAACGATGACGCTCTCCCAGCCCGTCAGGCCTTCCGAATGGGTGGAGGCGTGCAGGCTGCCCGAGCCCTCGCGGAATGTCAGCGTGTCGGTCCCGGTCCCGCCATCCATTTCCGTGACGCCGGAGAACGCGCCGCCCGCGAAGAGCAGCTCGTCCGCACCGGCGCCGAGGACGACCTTCCCTGCGAGCGCCGCGCCGGAGTTCACAGTCACTTCGTCGTCGCCGGCTCCCGATTCGATGTCTCCCGTTACCGAGGCGCCGGAGTTCAGCGTCACCGCGTCGTCGCCCGCTCCCAATTCGATGTCTCCCGTCATGGAAGCGCCGGAATTCAACGTCACCGCATCGTCGCCCGCTCCGAGCGCGATCTTTCCCGTCACCGTCGCGCCGGAGTTCACAGTCAATGCGGTGTTTCCGGCTCCGCCGGCGATCGCGGTTCTCGACGCGCTTCCAATCGACGCGCCGCTGTTGAGCGTGACGGTCGCGGCATTGCCGCTGCCGACGCTGGTCTTGACGGCTGCCGCAGTCGCTCCGCCCGTGACGGATCCGGAGAGCGCAATGGACGCGCTCCCGGCCTCGCTGCGCTCCACCGAGATCCCGTCGCCGGAGACGCCCGCGACATTGCCCGACGCGATGACGGACAACGCCCCGGTGCCGCTGGCGATCGCCTTCAGCCCCGCAGCCTGCCCTTCGACATCCGCAGCGGTGAGTGTCAGATCGCCGGCGCCGCGGGCCACGGCGAGAATGCCGACTCCGCCGGTATCCGTCGCCGTCACTTTTCCGGTTGCCTTGACGGAGGTCGCGCCGCCGCCGACGGCCCTGATTCCATATGCGCTGCCGGTCACGGCCGCGGCGGTGATCGTCAGCGCTCCGGCGCCGCTTTTCGCGGCGTCGATGCCGATGCTTCCGGTGACCGTCGCAACATCGACCGACACGCCTGCCGCGCCGGTTCCGCCAACCGCCCGCACCCCGGCCGTGCCGGTTCCCGTCACCGCACCAGTCGCCTTGACCGACACGGCTCCCGTGCCGCTGCCGACGGCCCTGATTCCGTAGGCGCCGCCCGTCGCCGACGCAGCCGTGATGGACAGGGACCCGCCCGAGGTCGAAGCCGCCTCAATGCCCGCGCCCCGCGTTCCGGCCACTGTGCCCGACGCGTCGATCAGAACCGATCCCGAACCGCTGCCAACCGCCACGATGCCGCTTTTGGCGCCGGAAACGGCGGCGGCGGTGATCGCGATTCCGGCGCCGGAGCCGTCGTTGCGCACATGCATGGCGTGCCCGGCCGCGCCGGTGACGGAGCCGTTCACGGCGATCGAGACCGCGCCGCCACCGGTGTTGGCAACGAGCATGCCGTCGCCCGCGCCGCGGATGTCCTGTCCGGTCGCCGACTGGGTGAATGCGATGCCTGCGGATCCAGCCTGCGCCAGATCGAAGGCGGCTCCCGATAAGGTGTCCACCAGAGTCTCCGCGTTGAGCGTCACGCGCAGAGAGGTCGCCCCGCTCGCGTCGAGAGTCTGGGTCACGCCGATCCGCGCGCTGCCGCTGCACACGAACACGCCGCTGCCCGCCTGACTCTCCTCGCATCCGTTGACGAAGTGGCGAACCAGATCGAATCTCTTGTTCGCCGCGTCGAAACTCAGCCGATAGGAGACGGGCCCGAACCTCGCCGCGCGGGCGGTGAACGCTCCGGCGGCGACCGTACCGTCAACCGAAATCACCCCGTCGATTCTCGTGGGCCTGTCATAGTCCGTCTCGCCCGCCTGCAGAGATCCCAGGCGGCCGAGATCGACGGCGGTCGTTCCGGTCACGCTTCCGGTGATCCGCAGCGTGTCGGAGCCGCCTGCGGCGAAGTTCGCGTCGAGCGCGACGATCCCGCCGCCCGAGAAGTCGCCCGACACCGTCAGCGCGTCGTCCGTGTCAGTGTCCTTGCCGACGTTGAGCGTCCCGGTCACGCCAAGCGCGCTCACCGTCACCGCGTGGGCGCCCGATCCGAACGAGATCGACGAGCCCGCGCCGATGCGGATGGTTTCCCATCCCGACAGATTCATTGCCGCCAGGGAATGCGTCACGCCGTCGAGGGCAAGGGTGTTGCCGCTTCCAGCCCCGCCGTCCAGCGCGGTCAGGTTGGAGAGATCGGCGCCGCTGAAGGTGAGATTCCCCGAATCGGATGCCAGCGTAACCGATCCGCTGATGGTCGCGCCGCTCTCAACGATGACACTCTCCCAGCCCGTCAGCCCTTCCGAATGGGTGGATGCGTGCAGGCTGCCCGAGCCCTCGCGGAATGTCAGCGTGTCGGTTCCGGTCCCGCCATCCATCTCCGTAACGTCGGAGAACGCGCCGCCCGCGAAGAGCAGCTCGTCCGCGCCGGCGCCGAGGACGACCTTGCCTGCAAGCGCCGCGCCGGAGTTCACCATCACTTCGTCGTCGCCGGATCCCGATTCGACGTCTCCCGTCACGGACGCGCCGGAATTCAGCGTCACCGCGTCGTCGCCCGCTCCGAGCGCGATCTTTCCCGTCACCGTCGCGCCGGAGTTCACGGTCACCGCGGTGTTTCCGGCGCCGCCGGCGATCGCGGTTCGCGATGCGCTTCCAATCGACGCGCCGCTGTTGAGCGTGACGGTCGCGGCATTGCCGCTGCCGACATTGGTCCTGACGGCTGCGGCGGCGGCTCCGCCCGTGACGGACCCCGACAGCGCAATGGACGCGCTCCCGGCCCCGCTGCGCTCCACCAAGATCCCGTCGCCGGAGACGCCCGCGACGCTGCCCGACGCGAAGACGGACACCGCCCCGGTGCCGCTGGCGATCGCC
>JAOBRH010074458.1:0-12061 GCA_027575125.1 Umimayanthus parasiticus | reverse complement strand
TCTAAAATTCCCCACAAACGGGGGGGGGGGGTGTGGCCCCTCCCTTAAATCCACACATGTATACAAAGGTCGTTGATAAACTAGTGACACTTGTACGTCTTCACTTTGGGTCAGCTTGTGTGAATAAAAAATAATTTAAGAATAAAAATTATACATAATCCCAAAGAAAAAGATTACTTTAAGTTAGAACATTTGAGACTTAATTCCTCAAAATATATTATCATAAAAAAGAGTGTATGCAAAATGATCACTTTAGGTGTCATAGTATCTCAAAATTTACATGTATATTTTCAGTTTTGGTCTGAAAATGGGTAAAGATTTTATGAAGTGCACTGCACACTTCAACCAAGGATCCCTTCCCCAGACGGTATAGACTACTTGATCTTGGAGTTGTAGAGGTTTATACAGTCACTCACCAAACCCCTTCAACCCCTGGGCCAGAACTAAAGTTTCAGAGGCACGGATACATGAATGCGAAATTGTCTATTCCTGTTGGAATACTTGCACTTGTTTAGCAGTTTACAAAAGAACAGTAAAATCTGTAAACAACACAAATGTAAAATATAAAATTTTTATTTCTTTAGGTGCATTTATCATAATAAATAACTTACAACAATTTTTCTATTTATCAATCTTTCCTCAGCCATCCTAGCATAATCAAATGCATTAACTTGTACAGACTCCAATCCCAGCAGGCAGTGTGTACAAGCAGGAGTTACATTTTAAAATTGTTAAAAATTCTACATCTTACTAGGAATATACTTCAAGTCAATCATTGCCGAAAGAGACTATCTACAGTAGATTTGGTTCCATTCAATAGTACTTTTTGAACATGATCAGTGTTCTAGCAAGGCCAAAACTAAGGTTGCTGTGCCCTGTCATTTTTATCAGAATCCTTTTGTTTTCATACGCCACCTTGTCATTTTCCTTCCCACAATCCTTTTCTGGTGGCTTCTGATATCGTAAAATTGTAATAAAGTGAAGAGAAGTTTTAGGTTTTCACTTTGTATTTTTGTGCACATTAAATGATTGCAATCAAAACAGCATTCATTTGAGCCCAATTATTCTGTCAGTGATTTTGTGTAAACTATGAAATTAGAGCACTCTTTTGTTTTTTTAGCTTAAAGCTAGAACACTGGAACATTAAGTGTAGATTATTTTTTACCCTATTACAACTTAGCCTATGACCTTACTAAATACATACAGGGTTGGTACAGTCCTTGAGTGTAATTTTCATTATTCAAGGACTTTCAAGAAGAGTCTTGAATTAAGACTGGGAGTCTTGCTGCTCATGTGATCCTATGTTACTCCAAAAATTAAAGCTGACAGCAGTAAGAGCAATTAGTTGTAAAAAAGAAAACTTCAGTCTTTCATATGTGAAAGTTTTCTTCATGTGATTTGTTTGTCAACATACCTTCACTTTAAGCCAGTGTTTTGAGAGGAAGGCCTTAAAGTGTATGAAATCTGTGCCCCAAAAAACTTGAAGTCAGTACCTTGATTGAAAATGTGTACGAACCCTGATGTACAAACAAGTTTTTGGAATAACTATAAACAATAGATCAAGGCTATATCAAAAGGTATTAAATACAATAAACAAAATACAATTGATAGGATCATTTGCAAAACATGTAACTATTGTTTGTAACTAATGAACTACAACATAGGCTAACTTGATGAGGCAGTAGCTTGACATAAATCTACAAGTTGGTTTTTCAGTATGTTCAAAATTACTAAAAAAAGGTGTTTGGCATAAAATAAAATAATTAATGTTATCTACAAATACAATTTTCAATAACTGTGAATATATACAGCTTATACTTAAACACAAAGGTAGTGTTACTGCCATCAGAAATGCGTAATATAAGCTATAAATATTATTATTATTATTATTATTATTAAATTATTATCATTATTATCAAAGAATGTTGTAAAAGGTTCAAAAATGTATATATCAAGTAACTTGCTGGTGTTCAGAAATATGTTTCACAAACACCTAAACACAATGCAACAAATCTACAAAAGTATAAAACAATTTAAATAAAACTGATAATATGAAATTGACCTCACTTTTAAATGAATTTCTACATTACAAGCACTTACACTTTGTGATCTCTCCAGGACAACTTAGCAAACAAAACTATCAGTTTTGATACTATGAATATTATATATATATATCATTCTATAGATACAAAAGTATTAATTTAATGGAAAAGATACCACTAGATAATTCACACAAAATTACACAGCCACTAGTGGTATGTTTTCCTTATTGTCACTGGGGGGAGGGGGGGGGGTTAACTGATTTTCAAATATTCTAAAATTTACAAAAATCTTCATTTAAAAACTCTACACATTTTTCAACAGTAATTATTATGGAAAATTTTCTGACGATTTTTTGAAAATTTATGCTTTTTGTCAATAGCAAATATTTATAAATAAAAAGAAAACTTGTTGAAGATATGAGTTTAATATATATTTTCTTGTTTTAAAAAAGCTATAAACTACTCAGTCACTCCACACAGCGCTTGTTTGTAGATTAGTTTACCAGTCAAAACTTTCTACTTCTTGCCTCAAGAAAGAGAAACAACACATTCAAGTCTATCAGCAAATCCAAAGTTTCTACTACAAAATTAATGCAGATCACAAACACCAGCGGTGTTTTTTAAAATGTCAATTTCATTGTGCCTGTTATAACTAGACAGATTGCTCTGATCGAAGCAAATGATGTTACCGTACAAGGTGACTGTGTGATTCCCAATGAACGTATTTTATCTTAACTCTCCAATTAAGCTTTGGCAAACAGAAAGATTTATCCTCTGATCCATCACTTCAAACTTGTCTTATCATTGCAATACCACACAACCAATATTATACCTGCTGTCTTTCAACTACAGGTGTGATTGCAAGTGGTAAAGTACAACATATTACCTTATCATTTAGCTGAGATCTGTGTGACCAACCATACAGCTTTTTACTGTTTCAAACCCTTTTCATGCCTGATCAATACACAAGTGTACAGCAGCTCCAAATTATGTGCTTGCATATCCCTGCGACATTACACTTGTTGAGAAAGTATCAACTTAAGTCAAGTTTCTGAACTTTTTACACATGGGTAATCAATCAGTGAGGGTGCTGCTGTCACAAATGTCACGAGGTGCTTGGTAATGGTAAGAATACCAGCTGCAGGTGTTCAATTTCTCCTCGGCATATTGGGCACTGTTGCACATTTTCCGCACATTCATTACAGGCTACCATGTGTCCACATGGAATGAATACAGCATTGATTTGTTTATCCATGCAAATTCTGCAGCAAAACGCATCTTGCATTCTTGCCAACTGTTGCTGCAACTTGTTCACTTCAGTCAGAGGACTGTTTGCACTGCAGCTGGTTGTGTATGGATTTCCTTGCTGGAGAATTTCACACTGCATCCGCTGAATAGGATCACATCCCTGTTGATATAATGTCCTTCTACAATGATCATAAACTTCTTTGCTAGTCCTTTTTACATCAAAGATGTATTTCCGTTCTGATTCTTCATCACCAAAGAAGGATATCACAGTCTCTCTAAAGTCTCTAGTAAACTGGCTCTTCACTGCATTACGCACAGTTTCACAGTGGAAGAAGGCATGGTGCTCTGTAATGGACCGATACAACGCACATGCAGACTCTTGCGTTGGAAGGCGAAACTCGACAACATTCTCCCCATCCAAGGTAGCAACTGTCAGAAACAGTGCCTTACCAACATGTGTTGCCATTTTAAGAACATTGTAAGAAGTTCTGGAAAAAGAAAATCAATCATTTCATTAAAGAACACAATAACTACATCTTATCCAACTGCTGTGCCAGGTTTACTATATAACAAGTGTCCAGTCACTGAAAAGTCCCTCTCCCAGGGAAATTGCAAGCTCTGGTAAGAATTTTGATTTGCAATCTGCAAAATCGGGTTTGCAGTAGGAATTGTTAAAAAAGATTACTGTTAGATAAAAAAGAAAAATGACCCACAAAGTTGAAAGCAAAGCGTAATACCTTATATTTAAGAAATAAGTAATTGTTTTGATGAAACAACTGTAAGGATAATTCAAAGATATTTAACCATCTCCCTCAGATGGTATTTTTCCACCCCTTCCTTGTGAGGAGCAGGAAGGGAGGGGTGGATTGTATTAACCCCCTCCCTTATTTTGCTAATTGATTTTCTATTGACTTGAAACTTTGCATGGTAGCTAACTTGGTCCAAATTATTAATTGATAATTTATTCAGCTCTAATTGCTAATAAATCTGCATAATAAATTAATTTAGGTACTATACCAAAGTATTTGCATCAGGCTTTTAATTTGAGAATGCAATTAATTTCCCCCCATCTCCAACTGTACTAGGTAAGTTATAAATTTGGATGTTAAGGGAGGGGAGGAGGGGGGTGTAAGCCCTTAACATCCAATAGTAATAGTAATAATAATAATAATAATAGTAATAATTAATGGTTTATTATCAGAACTTCTACAAATCGATTTTATAATGACCCCCAATGTGGAGATGCTTGTCAATGAATAAATCTTTATTAAAATTAGATCTTATACAAAATATAACAGAAGGTTTAAAACTACGGTATGTAACAACGACACTGCAAAACGTTGCACGTTTTCTCTTGCAAAACAATATTTAAAATTAAGAATTCATCACAATTGAATCAATCATTCATCTCTGTAAAATGGTATTCTGGGTTAATTTTCAGAAATATACAAATGACAATGAATGACGAATTTTAAGTAAACTCTTAAACATGCAATGATGTTGATCTGTCTGATTTGTTTTTGAAAAACTAAGCCATAAATGAATATTCATCAGTTTTAGTGGCAAAACAACAGAACATTCTTAATATTTGGTGTTTTAAAATATCAAAATATTTCTGTTCAAGACATTTATAAGAGTTAAGACTTTTTTGTCATTCAGACCACTGCTTGATGCTCAATATAATATGGTCAAGGTTTGGAAGCTTTCGGAAGTCCCAGAGAGTGCGCGAGGCTATTTTATTCGGTTTTGGACAAGTGCCAATTCAAGGAGGTGATGGTTTTTTCCCCCCAAGGCAAAGGACATGTACATTGTAATATTTTTATACTGTACAAGTTTGTGATTTTCGTATAAACTGTATAGACGATGCTACCTATTCTACCAGAAAACAAAAGATACAGAGCTCAGGTGAGAATCTGAGCTTTTTACAATAATACTTAAGGAGCTCTGAAGCGCTAAATGGATTTTTTGCCACAGTGACGCTTTGTCGGTACTCAGTGGAACATAAACAGGGAACCGGCCACTATTACTAATAATGATTTGATCTATGTATTCACTAATTCAGTATAAAATATAAGTTGGAACAAAGCATCCTACATATCAAATCAAAAATATTCTTTTATAAAAACTGAGATACACATAGTTTCTTAATACCCGGCTGTCAATGTTCTTGCTCTATTAAAAGTTCAAGGTAATGCAATTAAATATTTACATATAAAGACATGTTTGTCAGATTTGCAAACAGAAAGAAACCCAAACTGCAAACAATCATCCAAGGTCATGTCACTCTCCGGTGAATGTACGTGATGCAATTGTCATTGCTCTATTTTGAGAACTTCGAAAATCGAGAAAGAAAACTTGCAACAGGTCTGAAAATTTCAACAAACACAATAAGAATCTCGTTAGCACAGCCACAGAACCCCATTCATATTCGTATTCTATCATTTCAACTTTCAGGAATTAAAACTGTCCGTGCGTTTCAGTTTACTTTTTAAATTTGTTAACAACTCTAGCTTATGAAAACAAATGGTCGAGCACATCCGAGGTAAAAACTAGCTCCGACATGCAACAACATTCACGAAAATTCAAGCCGTAGAGCACGGTCGATCGTCGTTGCGTTCATTCGTCGTTGTGTTCATATGACTTCTTGAAATATATTTTTGCGAATCGGAGGGGGCACACCTCCGGGTAGTAAAAAATAAAAGCTGAAACAATAATATTTGTAAGATCTAGATGTAAAAAATAGATAAGCAAAGCGTACGAATACTCTATACTGGCCTTTGCAAGCTAATGTTTTCAGCACAAAAACAACACTGCATATTTGTGGTTTTCTTAAATCCCCAGGAACGCTCAAATTCCCGGGTCTTTGCGAAATGCTTTGCATGCGTGCCCACCTCTTTTCTTGCACGATAAACTGAACAAAATTTTGAAAAAACCTCAAGTTTGCAGAAACTGCATGATACAAAATCATTAAAAATAAAACAATAATGAAGTTCATCTAGTCCTAAGGGTTTTAGTTGTAAACATTCTCTCCGCTTGAATCATTTGGGGATATAACTACGATTGCGCGAAAATACATATATTTTATAAATCATGCAATCTGCACGAAACTGACCACATCGAGAGAAGCAAAATGGATAATTGATAAACGTTGCTCAAATGAAATGCGAGGAAAAAAACTCATCACCGTTGTTTAATATTCTGGAGAATAAAAACACAAGAACGAGTGACCCATATCAAATCATGTGCTTCAGCACATTTGCACAACAAAGATAATCGTTTCGCTCACCTTTCGACAAAGTTAAAAGACAGATCATATGTTTTGAGCTCTTCGCTTCCAACACCAACATGCAGCGCGACTCCGGCGGGAGTTTTTACCGAGTGGAATTCAATTCCGTAACTTTCAACCTCCGAAATTTCCTGAATAAAATAATACTCAGATGTTGAGGCTTTCATAGATCTTAAGCGTCTGTGCTCCAAGGCTACTTCGTTTCGTAAATCTGCACTATTCCATACATCTGTCTCACTCTCGTCTTCGGTACTGTGCTGTCGATTGTCAAGGTTGTTGTACATGTGCGATTCATCGAAATCTCCAAGGGTTGCTTGAGCCATGAGAGCATAAATCCGAGGGATTCTGTCCGCTTCAGGACTAATCCTTCGCTCTTCTACGTTCCTTTTCAGGTGCAGGAAAAACTGATGCCTTTGGAAAGAGCAGATCGAAAATTTAGTGATTTGACAGTTCATTCTAATGACATCAACTCGATATTTGAATATTTACTAATCGGCCACTGCACTGAATGTACGGTCCAAAACGTTCAAAAATCTTAGCGTTGTATCAAATACTACAACTCCACAAAACAAAGTAACCAACCTTGTCGTTTCTTGTAGTAAAAGATGTGGCTGAACGAAAAATTTTACTCTGAATTGGAACCGAAATGGCTGTCCACCGGAAACTTGACGGCAGATCTTGTTCCTTGTGTTGAGCCATAAGTTTTCTCCCTTCGGTCCAACGAACTGTAGCCCAAAGTAATCAGTCTCGATTATTACAAGCTTCTTGCAAACCTAGAATAAAGGTTATCGATTAGCGAAAAACTGAAAGGAAATCGAGCGACTGTGAACGCACAGATGACAACAGTTTGCTGAAAATGATTCAACAAAGAATTAGCGAGCGAAACTTCGAAAATTTCTTACCGCAGCAAGCAGCTCTTCGCCTCTGGCTCTTTCCGGAAGCTCGAATTCACAAACAACTGAGTCTGAATGTGTAACAAAACACCACATCGTGTCCAAATCAGTTTGTTTCAAGCTCTGTACATCCCTCTGACGGGTTCGTGTTCAGTGGCAGTGCAGCAAAATAATTTTTTCTCCGAGAAAGTTTGAACTGAGCCAAGCTGAGCGCTCAAAGTTCACACTTTGATCACGTGTACGACATCACAACTGGCCAATGGAAGGGTTTCCCTTTATAATTAGCCAATCAGATTTCGCGGTTCACGTGAAGGGGTTTTCTTGGGTGGCTGCATTTTCTTTGTGTTTTTTTTTCTCGCTTTCCATGAGCCAGCATGCCTTGAGCATTATTTCGCGCATCGAAGGATAAATAACTGAACCTCTTAAAATATTTGTTGTTCAACCAGCTGCTGCTAGTTTCGTTTGATATTCCTGTTCAAATCTCGTTCTCAACTTTGATAATGACAATTTTCAAATTTGGTGGACTATACATTATATATTCCTCATTCAGTCATTGCGATCGTTGTGAACTCATCCGCTCCCGATCTGTAGCATCGGTAGTATCGCATTGAAGTCTTCACTGTTGAATGCAAGAAAACAAAAGATTTTAATCTATCAGTTTACTGAAACAAGCGCGCAACTTCGCTTGCGAACGTTAAGCAGGCATAAAGTTGCATTGAAAATGCCCTGACGCCAAATTGGCGCCCATATTTTGTAAACAAGCTCTTACGAGCTCTCCAAACTAAAGCTCTAGTATAGTAGTAATGTAGTATTTACAAGAAACTGTTTTCGATGACATTGAAAAGTTGATTTTTGATATTTGACAAAATAGTTGGAAATCTGAGAAGCTAAAGATATTTTCATCACTTTTTCGACTTGTCCTAGCATCAGCACCAGCTTGCGATTTCAGATATAAATTAACCGAAATTAAGTAGCACTTTTTTTATAGACGTATATAAGAAATAAGTATAAATTGGAAATTCCCAGCAGTTACATCACAGCAATAATTCAGGTTACAACGTATTCACCTTTGTACGGCATTTATGTTTTTGAGATCTACTAGTCTTAAAATGAAAAAAAGATCTGCTTTGAATTTATTGTCAAAGTTCATTAAACTTCTTTTTGCACATCACGACCGGCAGTGATTGTTGGATTGTTCCGACAATATCTATTCTAGACTGCGTTCATTGTTAGCTGCAGCGATATTAATACCACTGTTTTTTAAAATAACTTAGGCCCAGTTTAACCACGACAATAGTACGCAACCTCTTCAACTCTTGGCAAGTTCAAATTCGCGCACTGCTGATATGGCAAAAATGCTCGGCTCATTCGGCTCTATATTTACATATCTTGTAGAGCTGATTCAGTTTTTAATTCATGACTTACGATAAACTGGCAAGAGCAGATAGTTTGAGCATGGCAATCGGCTACACTACTAAGTGCGCTTAACTGTAGAAAATGCCATCAAAAAACAACGTGACTACTTTGACAAAGATAGCCGATAATCTTTTTTAAAGGAACACCGACGTCTTTTGCCGTCCGACTGGCGGTTCCAAAGTGCCGGACAACCGAGACTTTTTTGCAAGCAAGTGAATACATTGTGAAACTGAAATAGTTCTGATATTTACTATACCGGCTCACGATTTTTAAAATAGTTTCCAGATTCTTTTTCTCACTTCCCTTACAATAATGTCATATGATAAAATAGATCGAAAATTATTATCATCAGCATATCGACAAATAATCAATCAGATTTTGGCGGTGAAATTTCGCGATTTTCATTTCAATTACTATTCACCACCATGCGTTTTTGGCACCCTTCTGTTGCGAAACGATAAGGTACAAAGTACAAGAAAACACATTGAATATTTATAGTAGCCTGCTGGTTGCAAAATCTTCGACAAACGAAAAAGGACTGACTAATGTATAAAGCCTCGGTGGAAAACCCGCGTGCGTTTTGGTTAAAAGTGAGGGTCTACTCAAGTAGCAGAAAATACAAAAGAACCAGTCCAAAAAATATACTGCCCATAGTTTTTATCTGATCCGCATTGCGAAATATTGCTAACAACGTATCCATTTATATTGTTGACCTTGGACAAACATGTTATTTGCAACTGCAAGCTTTTCAGTCTAGAGTGGTACTCTTTTATTAGGAGTTCTTTCCATCATGTTCACCTGACCCAAATGACAAATAAAATGGTAAAAACCGTAGTCTTAGTATATCATAAGGATCCATTTTTGTCCACCGTCAGTTTTAAGCTGATGCGTGCAAACACCCAGTCGAGTGCGTGTCTGTCTGTCTACTTTTGTGTGTGTGTGTGTGTCTGTGTGTTAACGGCAATTACCTCCATTTCATATGCTTTTGAGTATATCGCAAATATTTTTCCCTTCTGAATTTTTGGTAATTATATGAACCTCAGGAGAATCAGATAAGCAATTGATGCATAAACATCGCAGTGCAACCCTAGGAAGTCTTCATCTGATAAGAACTCTATTTCAAATATTTCATTTTATTCACATTCTTTCCACGTTGGAAATCAGTGAACGAGAAACGCTTATACAATTGTTAGTTCGTGGTTCAGTTAATTGCATATGCAGAAGGGGTCTTTTCCGCAGGTTGCTGGCCTTTGAACCGGTTACTTTTGTTCAATGCAAACAGCGAAATTCTGAACAGATTGACACTCCTATAATCATCACTTTTAACTTTCAATAACAAAATTGAAAGGTTTTAAATTTTCTTTGTTTTAGCACGAACTTTTGACCTTCTAAAGCGGCAGGTTGTGCTCTTGTTTCACACTCCATTTCACAATCAGTAGGTTAACAATGCTTAAAAAATGAACATGGTCAACACGCCAAAACCTTGCACACCTTCTTTTTTGTACCATCTTCACGCCCCCTCACCGCCCCCTCCTCCAAAAACCCAACTCTTCATATAAATATTTTAAAATAGATATCATGGAGTGCTCAATCAATCAATGGTCTGAATTGCCAGATAGTGCGGGTTTCAAGTGTTTATCATATACCCTTGTATTTTTCTTGACGGAGTGGGAAATTTCTTTCATGGCTCTTAGTCTTCCCGACCGATCGGATAACTGCTCGTTTGGCTTTGATTTATTTGTCTTATTTGTGGGAAGAACGTTGTCGCTGAGGCTGAAAATAAAACCCAAGTTTAAGAACATGAAGAAGCTGGAAATCCCAGGAGCACCACTTAAATATTTTAATGACGGGTAGGGGAGGGAGGCCAAGCCGAAAGAGGTTCACATTTTATACCCAAAAAATCAGCCCAATTTCAGAGTTTGTCAACCCCAAAAAATCCCTCAGTGTTTTTACAATTTACATCAGCAAATTCTATCACAAATATAACACATTAGCAGTTAATTGTGCTTATGTTTTTATTGATTTGAGCTGATGAAAAACTGACAATACTCAAAAAGATCCCCGCGTCTTGATAGACCCAAAAATAATCCCTCTTGGCCAAAATTTCAGACCGAAAAAAATCCTTCGGAACCCCCTCCCCCACCCTCGTCATTAAAATATGTGAGTGGGGTCCCTGGGCTAGAAATTCTATCACATACTGTAAATTACTGCAAAATAATCGGCTACTCCGAATGTAGGTATACACAACCAACTTGTGACATTAGAACATTAATAATATAGAATTTCTAAACTTATCCAGTCCTGAAAATAAAAACATTTTATGAACATTTGAGGCTTTTTAAAATCCTCCAAATGACTAAGAACATCCAGCCTCATTCAACTAATATATTAAATCAAGAGTGTAACAGGCTTGTAGACATTTTTCAAACCTAAATTGCGCAAATTTCCGTGACCATTAATTACGTAAAACACACTTACATAAATTTCCAAAAGTACCTCGAATATTGCATGGACCCGATGAAGTTGTTTGCCTCGAAATGTCAATATATTTATTTCGTTTAAACAAAATTTTGATTTTTCAGCAGTGATTTTGCAGGACAAATTTCGATTTTTTCAATATTCTCCGACTTCCCATGTTGGCCATGACACGCCTGCACGAATTTTTTACTCATGTGCAAAACCAACGAACGTGACCGGCAAAATGGGTACTATGAAGTTGTATTTTGAAATTGAGCGAGTTCATTGTATCAGTTTTAATTATTTTATATATTGATTACAATGAACTGGTCAAATTACTTCATAACTTTGCCCGGTAATTTCAATGTTTATCCGAAATTACGGATTATCATTCCATCTTTAAAATGGCAAATTTAGCGAAGTGTATCAAATATACTTACCGTTTCATATAAATTTGTCCCTCGTTGTGTTGAAGTTTAATTAACCGATGACTCGTGAAATAAAGTACTAGTTCATTTGTGTTATTTCAAAATTCCTGGTAATTTCCCTCGCCATATGGCTAGGGGATTTTAATAGTAAGAATTCCAACATAACGCGTGTGAATTAATCCTTTTGAAATATCCCTCAATATCATTTAATTACAGTGCCTATGAAATGAAAAATTGGTGTCGAATTTTAGGTGTTAGTTTAAAAGACCTTTCTAAAACTGAAAAGATAGT
>JAOBRH010073347.1:0-12061 GCA_027575125.1 Umimayanthus parasiticus | reverse complement strand
CTTCACAATGGATTCTACCTATTTCGTGGATTTCAACCGCTAAATGCTGTTTTCCCGTCAATCTGAGGTACAAAAGTCAAAATTTGAACAAAATCTGAAAATTTAAAAATCCAAGATGGTAACCGCCTGTGACGTCATTTATTTGACTATTGTTCCCATGGGAACCAATTAGACACCACATGGTTACGCTCAATTAAAAGGTAGGAATAGGAGGGGAGGGTGGGGTGGGGTGAGATGAAGGGAGCTCCCTATATTGGGCTCAGGCCCTGTGAATAACAAATTAGAAATGGGAAGGAGGGTGTGGAGTGGTTGAATCTGTTAGGGTAGAATTAGGGTACTGCCCCTGGGAAGAACCAGCAAGTCAAACTGCAAGAAATCTGGACCACACTTTAAAATGAAGAGTTTTGTTATCGGGAAAATCCTGTGATGAACAAAAGATTTGCAATACGATCTGTTAAGCTTGCTGTAGAATTGCAGATTAAAATGTCTTTGTTTTCACTTGCTCAAAATTCTATTTTACAAATACAGAATTGGGATTCCACATTTTCACAGGGTGGTGGTAGGGGTGTCGTCTAACTCTCCTTGTTGTATAACAGGTCGGTTGTTTTACAATGCAGTTTAGAACCCAGTAAACGCTAGTGTTTAATCGACCTTACCACCTCTTTACTATGATCCTTACAGCCTAGTCAGAGCGATGTCCTCGTCATTGTCGTTCGACAGGAACGCTTTGGTTTTAGAGGAATCCCTCACCGCAAAATTGATGGCAAATGCAAAGTGCTACAACAAATCGCCATTTAAACTGAACTTTTGAAACTTTTATTAAATGAGAGACTGAAAATTGAGTTACAAAGTCAAAGATTAGAAAACAGCATTTTTTATGTCGTTTGTTTTGTTTTGTTTCGTTTTACTTTGTTTTGTTTTGCTTGTTTTATGCTTGTTTGTATATACTATATTATTATTTTTTGTATTTTTTGTGATTCAGACGTAGAGCCAGACGCTAGCAACAATACAACAGTCTCAAGGTTCTTTCTTTTGTTTTTGTTGCGTGACAGATTTTTCCTCCCATTTAGTGCCTCGTAACTTTAAGCACAAGACAGTGTGTTACAGTTTAATTTATAGATGAGCGATGACTAGTGTTACAGCGCCTTTCAGCCTGTAGATCAGGAAATGTGTCTGTTTCATTTCTACCATTGATCCAATGTCATTAAGAAAGTGGATTCGATTTTATACCCTTTGAACCTCGAAACTCCCTCCTATGCACATCAGTCCAGACACTCAGTCAAGATTTACTTGAAGGACAAACTCCCCGCGCCGTGTATCTGCCGCTATAAATCGTGAACTTTCCATTGCATTTTTAAGTTTTGTTTTTTTATTATTTGGAAACTTCCATTCGGATCACAACAAGGAAAAAAACAAAAACACACAAAAAAGCACCAAAACAAACCATACAAAAATAATGAACTGGCGAACGGACTCGTATTCCAGGCAAGGCCACCGACAATGTTTCATTTTAAATTCATAAAGGGGAGAATATCAGCTGGGACGTAGGTCCTGAGTTTCTCTCCATGTTACATCTATTTAACTGTTTCTTGCTTTGCTGGTCCTGTAGATTGACTTTGAAAACAAGAACTTTGATTCCTTTTTCTTGCTGGTTTATGCCATTAGTCACGATTTATTCAGAGGTTTTAAAGTTTTGCAGATGTCAAGTGCTTCATTTAGCATTAAGTCCGCGATCAAATTTTTTAAAATCTGTCTTTTCACTATTTTCTTCGCCGTGAAATGAAATGGGTTCAAGTGCGAGTCACTGATCGCTTGAAGCTTCTGCCTAGAAGAACTGTACTTACTGCGGTAACAACTCTAAGACAGATTTTTGACAAAAATGTTTCGGGAAAGTCTTGTTGGGTTGCTGTTTGAAATTTTAAAAATTGGTCATGATGGGTGGGTTTTTGTTGGGCCGGGATTGTTGCGCAGACATCGGAGCTGTTAATGTAGCGACCACGGGAACTCTGTCAGTTTGTTATCGTGAATAAATAAATAAATAAATATCATTATTGTTAATATCATTATTATTATTTATTAATATCATTATTGTTTTTATCCTCATTCTCATTATTATAATATTATTTTGTTGTTTTTATTATTGTTGTTATTAGAATTTTAAAATAACAGTTTTCGGTAAAAATTAGAACGTATTTTCACGTCAGCATGATATTATCAAGTTCAACTGAATAGCCAATTAGACCTAGAGTAATCCTATTCACGTTAACTTGATAATGATGCATGTCATGTCGACGAAGACACGTTTTAAAGTTGTTGGTGCCGATTTTGAAATGTTTTCGTTAAAAAGGTGCTCTAATTAATGCTTTCTCGTGGTTGTTGTGGGTTGTGATTTTGTTAATGACCTGATTATTGTGACTGACAGAAACGAAATGAAACTGAGGTACTATTTTTGTGGTCAGGTTTTTGGTTTTTGTCAACTAATTAAAAATGTTGTTCTCTTAAAGTTAAACAGATACAGAATCAAAATACTGGCATGTTGAAGGTTTTCGTCAACTGAATTGATATATTCCTCTGAATATTTGGCAGTTATGTCTCTACCAGCGGAAGAGTGATTGGAGTTTGTTTGTATGGTGTTGTGGGTGGTAGATTTAATTTGACAAACGTGTCTTTTTGTTTGGAGTATCAGAAGTTTTATATTATTATTATCAGCAAAGAAAGTTCGCGGTGCTCACACGCGATATGCCAAGTTTTGTTGATTTTTCCAATTGAGTGACAGTTACGTCGCTACGTAATGAATTCGTGCCCTTGTCCAAAACGTTTTTTTAGACATGCTACTAGAAAACTCCGGATGAATAGATTAGTTAGTTTTTGTGGTGACTTTTTCTGACGCAGGCGTCATGAATGTTTCGGCAAACTTCAATAAGGAATTATGTTGCAAGCACAACATCATAGTGAACATGTTTTTAAGAAGAAAATTGACGCGACAATCAAAGCATTTTGGAGAAGAAAATCTATGGATAGGGATTCTAAACATGACTGCTCTGAATATTGTAGAAGTAAGTTGTTATATATAGTCACGGACGTGCTTGGCGAAATTACCCAAAGTACAGGAAATCTTATGAGAACGGTCTGTGTTCTTTCACAAAGTGCAAAAATGAAAAGAAAATTTTTAGCAAGAACTTCCACTTGGTATTCGTTTCTTTTGATATGAAGATTGCTGCATTGAATATTTCGGAAGAAATTTGTTTTCAGGTCACAGTCGTTTTGGGTCAGTATACCCAAAATCTGGAAACTTACCACAGTGAATCATTCTTGCTATTTGACAAAGTTCGAATGAAACAAGAGTCATGTTTTAGCAAGGATTATTTTTTGTGTTCATTATATGTCTGCCTTGACTGTTGTAGAGCAAGTTATTTTGTAGTTGCAGACGTGTGAAGATTGGGCGAGTGCAGGAAGTCTTAGCACATGCACAATTGAAAACGATGTTGGTTGTTTTGCAAAGTACAAATTTTTTAAAAAAAACCCTGTTATTTCTCTGTTTGTAAATTTTTTTGAGAGAATCCAGCTAATACAGTTGATGTTCAGCAAAGAATACTATTTATACATCAAGAACAGATCAGGAATCACATACAAAGGCCAAAATTTATTTACGAATTACCTGAAATTTACAGAATACAGGCAGACCGATCTAACTAGGTCGGTAATAATCTGTATAAAAATGCATTTTTTCTTCTTAGTTTATCTACTGTTACTTTCGTCCGGTTTGTCGTTAAAAATATACATTTTATGATTTATAAAAAATGCTTTGACACTGGCTGGTGAATTCACACTCAAAAGAGGTACTCCGAGTTCGAGGTCAAATACTAAAATAGATCCATGTTCTTTTAACATCCAGTTTATATAGTTGCTTACATATTATATTTATTGTTGTTATTGTTCCCTTAGTATTCTTATTGTATTATGCTAAAACTCGAGGAATAGTTGTTTGGTAGGCTACAGTTTAATATTTCTGCTGACAAAATACGTGATTTGCATTTCAGGCGGAGCCTTCATTGCCTAGCCCCGCCATGCTGACTAAGATGGGATCGCAGAACACGTCCAAGACTTCCCTCCCCGTGAGTCGTTCTCACTCGAATCGCTCAACCTCCCCTCTGCCTTTCAGAAGGTAAGAAATAGTTACTGCACATCTCAGGTATAAGTAGCGGGGGTAAAGCTACATTTAGGGAGCTTCATTTAATGATTTTTCTTTTGCGGGAAATCGCCTAAACAAATTTTTGTTACGATTAAAGTTGAGACTTTCAAACGTGTCACATTATTTCTGTTATCAGAAGTTTCCAGATCTATTTAATACAAAATCCATTCGAAATAGTTACTGCACAGCTCAGTTATAAGTACCGAGGATAAAGTAAATTTTACGGAGCTTCGTTTAACGTTGCCTCTTTGCAAAAAACCACCTGAACCAATTTATGTTACTAAACTAAGACTTTCGAACGTGACATCTGTGCATTCCGTTATCAGAAATTTTCTAAAAATTCTCATACTTACCCGAGACGGGCTATTTATAGAAATAATCTAATCATCCAACCACAACCCTTTGACCGATAACCTCTGTCAAGGTTTGATTTATTAGTTCATGTTTAAGCGGCGCGACCTTACGCGCGAAGCTCATGGCAAGAAGTTGTCTTGAAATCCAGCTTCGCTGCAGACGAAAATGGGCCACCGGTTATAGGGTTAAAAAGTCTTATTTTAGATTTTGTATTTTTAAGACCTTGAAAATGTCTTAAGTTTGCCAGAATATCTCTTCGAGGTCTTAAAATCGTTTGCAATGCTCAAGGTTCGAAGAATGTATATAAGAAGAGTTTTGATGCAAAATTGCAAGTAGCAAGTGCTGCAGGTCTCGTTCAGCAGTCGACCCTGCCGTGCGTCGTATGTAGAAGGGACTCAACGCCGGTACTTTTCTTGCTTTATGCCAAAACTTTTGTTGCGTGATCGAACAGGAGTTAAGGCCTGGCTAAACTAGGATAGATGTAGTGCGCAATATTGTCGCGTGCTACATGTATCCTGAATGTTTCTCAGTTTAGCAACCTCGGAAACATTGTAGCGCGTGACAAAATTTGTAGCCGAGAAACAAAAAATGTTTCTGGGAAACATCAGAAACATTTCTTGTATGCACTACATGTCGCTCGATTGTAGCATGTTTAACCACCCTAGGACACGTTCTGGCGACATTTCGGCTACAATGTAGCGCGCTACATGTGCCTAGTTTAGCCCGGCCTTTATGAGTTACATAGGTTGGCCCGTATTGTAACTTTTGAATAACAGATTGAAGAAAAATCAGTTAAGTCTTAAATTTTCCAAATTCGGCTCTCAAAAAGTCTTAACAAGAGTCTTAAGTTTTGACTGTCTTGTTGGCTGTAGGAAACCTGTGTCAAGGCAAGAGATTTGTGGCCGGACATGTCGTGTTTGTAGATTAGATATTTTACCTTTCATGAATTTGTACAGTATAAGATTCTCGTAATAGACACGGCGAACCGAGGCGATGTTATCCGACTTTAGCAATGTTCTTATTTCATATTTTGAAATAGAGAATATATATAAGGCGTGTGCGCATCCCGAAATTCCCTCTCCACCCAGGCCGACCGTGAGCTGCCCAGGGCGCTTTAAAGACAATCGCAGCCGTTTTATGAGGCTTTGAAGATATGTTCACAGGGCCATAGTTGCCAAAAGAGAATCACGAAATGGATTTCGAATAAGCAAAACCGAACTTTTCTTGTGGAGTTAGTTGTCAAAATTTTTTCCTGTTTCGAGATACTTCCAAAATCCCAGCCCAGAAATGTTCGGTTCAGTATGGTATGAAACAATCGTAGGTCGCGCTTGAATACACTGCAAAGTACATAAGATACAAGAGTGGCTCCATGTTTTATTTTTCTCGTGAAATGCAAGCGGATTTTCAGGGTCAAAAGTACTGGAACAACTCCGTCTCTTAATAATTCCTGTATTCTTCACTGGAAGGCGCTTGTCTCCAGTAGTATTGTGAAGATTACTTGTGACTATACGACTTGTAATTTACAAAGCGGGTTATCGTCAGTAGAAAGACAAGCGCCGTGCGGCCGGTCTATCGACAAAGGTTTGATTGAATTACCAACCATATTGTAGTGTATCGTGTAGTGCTGCATCTGCATGTAGTGACAGTCTGGAGGCTTACAGCGAAGACTTGAAACTATGCTCATTGAACTAGTTTTCGTGTGACAATTTTTTCGACTGACAAAACTCTGAATCTGTTGCATTTCTTAGCCATGGATATGCATGATGTATTTTAAAAAGTTGAATTGAATTTCACACTGCATAAAAGTATTAAGTATGAGTAATGACGCCAGTTCCGTTGCTGTGTCTAACTCACTCTATTAAAAACAGAAGATTCCCTAACCAACCCGTTTTGAATATTCGAAGTCGATAATTCTGATCATCTTCGTTTTATGCTTGTGTTTACATCTCGCGTGATTCCGGTGGCACCATCTCTACGGCCGGATGTCGTGTGTCGTGCTGGGCCAGGATTCTTAATGTTACTGACTTATTAATCCCATAAGCCTCTAACAGAAGGAAGCGTTGATAACCAAACTAACTCGCTGGCGTTCTCACGACTTGGTCACGATCTTGCGGCGCAGCCAAGAAACCGATCTCGTTTCCAGAGCTAACGTCCATATCTGGTCGAGGGCTGCTAGGTTCAAAGACAAAAGTCATCTGAAGTTGTATGTTTCTGGTTAATTTGGCGGACAAAACTGTTGCGGTTCACCTCGGTTTCCAAAATGTCTCTGATATATTTTGTGTAAAAATTAAGTTTCTGTATAAACTTCGGGAGTTCGGCAAAGCAGAGATCAGATAGTGGGCATGAGATTGTGCCATTCTTGTCGAAAATCGAGTGTGGTTTAGAGGCAGTACGCGTATTATCGTATTCAACTTGCCTAATGTACGTTTGGGGCCGGCGGGATTCAAGAGCTAGATGTGGACTCGTTTGAACACTTAACTAAAGAAAAACTCAAATGATGTCAGTACTCCGGAGGGGGGGGGGGGGTTCTCCACGTTTTTAGGACCTCGAATTTATACCGTTTAACCAACTGCCCAAAGTTTTTACACGGCTTGATATGCCATGTTTCTTGATTGTGAGCACATCTTTTAACCCTAGAAACATTGCGTTGTCATTGATCACGTTATCATAGTAAGTCACGAAAATTGTTAAATTTCCGTAAATTTTTTGGCAGTGATTGTAAATCCTCGATTTGTTGTTCTTTTTTCTAGTAGCTTGATGGTTTTAGCCTATAAAATAAGATTTCCAACTTCTTTCAAAAATTTCCATTGACAAATCAAAATCTCCAGATCAAAAATCCAAAGTTGCTGCCCTTTTGAGTTTTTCCATTTGTTATCATGGCAGCAGCAAACAAAAATGGCTCGCACACCCCCAGCAATACAGTTAGACAAAAGCGCCAAAGCTTTCTTGGACTACAATTCCGGTATTAATGCCGCTATTTTATGAGAATGGCTGGTTAACAACGAGTGGTCGAGTACCCAGCTGTGATATGATACTTTGCCAGGAAAACCACATTTCTCATGCCCCCAGCCGGGCACATAAAGCTTTTAGTTACTGCGGGGCTGAAATACTCCTTGGGGATATTAATTCCGAGAATTAGCGGATAAAGAAAGCCAGGAAGTTTGCTTGAAAACACGAGTTTCACGGTTTGACGAAATTGACCGTACCATAAAGATGGCGACTGGTGCATGTACTTTTACCCATACTTCTTAGCGTCTTTAACACGCATGCGCGTCCGGCCCAAGAGTTCGTAATCTTCCTGCTTTGACTCCTGCGCACACGGATAATTTTTCATTCGTGATAAAAGTTATTCAACAATATATTTGTCTTTCATATCACTAGTATTAAACAAAAAGCTGACAAAATAGCTTCGCACACTGGCATTTTCTCCAGTCAGGAATGAAGTTTTGCTAAGCAGATAGCCCCAGTGTGTGCCGGGCTTCTACGGAGGCGTTACGAATTGTTTCTTTCTTGATGTTAGGTAGAACGCATTCCTACTATGACCTAAACGAGAGACGATTGGCGCATTGCAGGCTGGCGGTCAAGTCATTGAAGTTGCTGAAACTGGAAAGACGTTTGAAAAGTAATTTAACCTACAACTGCCTTGTTTTCATGCAGGCATCGTGCGGGTGGGCGATTAGCAGTTTGCGTGATGCGCGCGTGGTGTCCCGGTTATTATATTTCTTTCCTTGTTGCAGATCATCTTGTAAATGAAATACATGTACACTTTCTGGATCTATAAATAAAAGCAACGATGGCTTTATAGTGTCGATTATTGCGGTTTTGTGTTTTCGATGACATTTTTCGTGTCGATCTTTCGCTTGGCCGGGTAACCAGGGATAAGATTATTACCTGGGGACGAGGCAACAGAACACTAAACATTACGTGATCGCAAAAGCATTTAAGGATTTAAGCCACGAAACATCACGCGTGTCGCAAGAGCGGAAGTTGTGCGAGTACTTTTTCACAACCACGGTGGAAACGCGTTCATGTAAATAGGAATATTAGCGAGACATATTCGCTGCACCATGACCAGGATTGATTGCAAAGCAAATCCTGTGGAAAACTACATCAAAGAAAGGTAAATCCGAGCGAGCACGGTGTCGTTACTGCTTGGGATTTGACGAAGCGTTTTACCCGATTGCAACTGTTTGTATTTAGGACAGAACCGGATTTTAGTTTGTCTAAGAGTTTGTTTACGTCAGCTTTCCTTTTAGTTTTCTCGTTTGAAAGGAGTAAATCTACCTACTTAAGTCTTTTGTGAACGAACACGTCTGTAGATATTTATGTAAGGCCATAGGCAATGTAGAAACCATTGCTATGGGTTTTGTCACATTTTGAATTCACGCGTGATGCATGTTGATAGAGCAAGGGCAAATCCTTGCAGGAAATAGCAGTACCAGTGTTTACAATTAGCTCCAAGTTAGAACAATACTAATAGTTTAGATAGTGCAAACTTCATTCTTCAGGAGTATAACAGGCAAATAAGATCCAGAAAAAACGGAACAGTTCTGCTGAAGCCGCTAAGTGTTTTCGCCATTTTCATGTTTCATGATAGCTTAATTCTAGTGCGAGACAACAATGTTGGTGTATATAACCCGAGGCAGATACACTACGGAACACGCTGTCTGTTTTTAACAAGACTCCAAACGAAACATCCCAGCTAAACAGACACTTAACAGACGAATAACGTTTGTTTTGTGTGTCACGACATTTCATTAACACCTTCAAGTACAATTTATAACGCAAATTGACCAACAAGCTTTCGTTTCTATCAGCTGCATTTACTTGATGTCCGAGAGCTTGGGTTGCGGGATTAAAACTCAAATAATTCTCTTACTAATTGAGGTGCGGTGAATAGGACTCCTGTGGAGTGATACTCGCGATCATAAGGTCAAGTAAGAAAGTTTTTCGCGGAAGTTTAGTCAATCACAGCTTTTAACAAAGCTATTGCTTTGCGGTGTCTGTTACAGCAAGTTCAGGAAAAGCAGCTTAAAATTCTGTAATCGGGAGATGTTCAGACAATTACAAAGCTGCACTTCGCGATCGGCGGCAGATGGACTGGTATTGTTGTTGTTGTTGGTATTGGTAGGATTCGAGTACTGTGTTCCACAATAAACATCCGCTTACTTTTTTTGCGGACCAGAATGTGTCCATAAACCTTGATAAGAACGATCGATCAGTTGTTTCGGTTTTTGAATATTAAATGCGATTTCTTTGTGTGTAGTAATCAATACTACAACTTGTAAACTGTTTTAAGAACTGTCAAAAGTGTAAGTTTCCTTGCATTGGAGGCCATTGATTGTGCTTTCATATTGTTGCAAGCTCAGTTAAAGTCGAAATAGATTTGTTCCTATTTTCAATTGTCAATCGCGTTAACTTCCTTACTTTTTAAAAATTTTAGCCCCTCACTCGCTTTGATTTTTCTCATTTTTATGCGATTTCCCCCTTCAGTCGCGTTAAATGGTTAATCTATTAAGTGGCGTGAACTTAACCTACGCATTAAATCGTTAACTTTCTATGACAAGGTAGCTTTGTTTAGTATGTTGTTAACTTTTAACACTGTTAATATTGACTAACGTTGATGCTGATAAATATACTAAGAAATGATTAACTATTTCAAGACCTGTCAGAACTTGCATTGGAGGCCATTGATTGTGCTTTCATATTGTTACAGTCTCAGTTTAGAGTTGAAGTAAGTTTGTTGTTATTTTGTCAATCTCTTTAATTTCCTTGATTTTTAAATTTAAGCCCCTCATTCGCGTTGATTTTTTTATTTTTATGCAATTCACCCCTTCAGTCGCGTTAATTTAAGTCGCGTGATTTTAATTTACGTTGATTAATACTAGGATCGTTAATTTCCTATAATAAGGTAGTTTTGTTTACTATGTTAACTTTTAACCCTGCTGATAATGAGTTGACTAACATTGATGCTGATAAATATACTAATGATAATAATTGCTAATGGTATTAATTCTTTGCTGGCTTCCTTCTTCTGCACACCAACAGCAACCATTACAAATCCGATCACCACCGCTCAATGGATCACTTGTTCTTTTCACACATTTCTCCCAAGAACAGAAAGCGTTTGTCAGCGTAAGTGGCAACTGGCTGACTAGTGTTGCTTTTCACTAAAGCTGATTTTATGCAGGGGTATATACGCATGAACTGTTAATTGTTTATTACAAAAAACACAAGTTAGATCTGAGTTTCTGTTTCTTTGTTGCCATGACAAATGCTGCGGGGCTGTCAGAGGACGGGCCGATAAATAGACGGACTGATAGACAAACAGACAGACAGTTAAACTGAAGCATGCAGACAGGCAGACATTTTGATAAATTGAATGCGATGAATGAGGGAATGGACAGTCATGGAGACAAACTCACTGACAGAAAAACAGTTTCATTGACTTACTCGCTGGATGATAGACAGATAGACAGACAAATTGACAGGCAGCCAAGCAAATATGACAGTTTGACAGAGATGTTTGTTGGTAGACATGCAGTGAGATCGGGCCACACATCTATGGTATGGTTAACTGTTTAGATTAAATTGATTGTTGGCTGCATGTGGTGTGGTTAATTGAATGACCATGGTATATCTGACAGTGAAAGCATATCAAAGAACTGCCCTTGTTAGTATGTCGAACAGCTTTCTAATCCTGGCCATTACATAGAAATATTTTGTATCAGTCATCAATTTGTAGGAGTAACTCTAACCATTGCTAATATAGTGAACTGGTCAAGCAATTCAGTAGCTTCTTTGGCTTGGGTTTTTTGTTCTCTATTTCTTTTGTTCAAAACACAAGTGGTATTGAAATGCAAATAAGTAACAACTGGCCAGTAGAAACATTTGGTTTCACTCGTAAAACAAGACAGTTTGCACGGTTTGTTCATCATAAACAAAGAAGCTTTGTACCTTTATTTGAAGTTTATTGAGGCTTACAACCAGATAGTTCTGTAACAAACAATATAATTTATACAGAAAAGATGACAAACTTAACTGTGGCAAAAAAAGTTGTAGACTACAGTTGCTTACAAACATATTTGTAACTTTTGATGACACTTTGTTTCTTGCAGACCGCCTGTATCGTCAGAACAAGATGATGAGAAGAGTGGGTGAGTGACAGAGTGAATAATGTTCAACGAGTGAAAAGTTGAATTCTTGTTCTGGGGGGAGGGTGGTTAATCAGACAACATTTTGGATGACCGTCACTTCAAGAACCAGGAAGTGTTAAGGGATGTAGTTTAACTTGTATATAGAAAAGGGTACGGGAGAAGGGTAGTAACACAGGGTGATGGGGGTTAAGTGACAAGGGAGTGCAGAAGGGAGAAACTAACATATGCAAGGGGGGATGTGAAACAGGAAACCAGGGGGAGCAAGTGACATGAAGAGACAAGGGTGTACAGAGGGAAAGAAGTGACCAATGGTGAAGATGGGGGGAGGGGAGGGGTTGCAAGCGATTTAAGAAGAGCC
>JAOBRH010068904.1:0-12080 GCA_027575125.1 Umimayanthus parasiticus | reverse complement strand
ATAGTTGGTAATAAATTTATGCGGATCGAAAAGTTAAGTTTTGCCATTGGTTGAAATTAGTAGCATCTAATTGGTCATAGTGAGACAGTACTGGAGCTGATAAAGATTTACAAATATTTTGAGAATTTTTGGAGATAATTTGGGACGAAATTTTCGGACAATTTTGTTACACATTAACTATTTCAGATTTTAGATGTTCACAGAACTTTAGTTATTGTAGAAGTGCAGACAACTGTAGTACTTCCTTTATCCACAGGTTTTTATTAAGTTACCTTCTCTCAAGTTTTAAAGATACAACCGTCGTATTTTCTTCTAATTTCTTCCGTATTTTTTAATTTTAGAGGGCCACAAGGGAGAACATTTTCTTATTAAATAATTAGTGTCACCCTCTCTAAATAAAGTTTATTGTTATTGTTGTTATTGTAAAAGTGAGGAAGGCGATTTGTTACTTTTGAAGGAGTTTTTAGTTTTTGTTAATTTTAGGTAATTTTAAAGTGAATTTTCGAAGTTAATATTTGATGGACGAACGCCAGCTCGTATATACTATCCGAACAACAGAACTTGCTCGCTCAGGGACAGTGTTTGTTTCATTCTATTAACTTTTTTTCCTTTTAAATCTCCTCTCCTATTCCCCTAATCATCACGACCAAAATATTACATGCTGCTTCCCCTCAAGTGGGCGTAACAATAGATAAATCGGAACCAAAAACAGGAAGATGACAGCCAGTTAATCGTTATAAAGGCGCAATCGGAACCATCGAAACTGCATGATTTCGTGTGACAAACGGTATGTGATACAATCGCCGGATAACCAAATAGGCTAAATTGTTTTTACTGTCGACCGTCTGTTTATCAGTTATAGTGAGAAAAGTTCTAGAAATAGTGGAGTTCCATGTTTTCGCTTTTATGGTTTGGTTCAAATAAATGTAGTTAATAGTGCGAACTAGTTATGAAACTCGGCAAGTTCTTTGTTATATATTTTTGTTCTCTGTCTCTTGTTCGTTGGCCTGGACCGTATTGAATGGTAAATGAAGAACAAAGCGGTGGACACATTTGGGCTCACATATAAAACAAAGCATGAATTGTTGTTCAACTTAAAACGTAGTAGCTGAGTGCCAGAGACGCCTATGCAATTTTCCCTTTCGTGAACGGTCGTTCCCTTTGGACAGTAGTTGCAGTTTCGAAGAGTCTTGTTGTTTTCATGAAGAAGACAAAGACTTGATCGCGGAAATACTCTTACTCTAACCCTAATCCAAACCAAAATTAATTCTAAAAGAAGAAACTAAATTGATAACAGAAAACAAAAGCTAAAAAATGAATGACCGTGTTTCGAACCTGTAACCGCAAGCATTCTAGTCCTATACACTACCACTGCGCCAATAGCTTGATTCAGTGCCGTTCACATTACTTTTACTGTATATTTATTACAAATAGCATCGACTGTTGTTTGAAATGGCAACGATTGTTCCAAAACGGGCAACGACCGTTTATGAATGGCAAACTAACGGTGCCTATATATGCTTCCGGTCCGCTGATGGTAAACTAATCATTATAAAGCGCCTTTGAACATATTCATATGGACAAGAAGCTACTGGTAGCTTACACTTGGGCCACAGTAATTAATTCTGTGCAACAAGACTCCAGTCCGGAACAAATTTGTTTACATTTTGAAATTCATCGGAGCGGAAACAGAATTGTCTGCGGCCAAATGCATGCTAGAACTTCTGCTGCAAACTTGATGGCTGATCAGAATTTATGATTATTCTGTTGACAACTGTTACACGCCGGATAGCTCTTCACCCATTCAAGTTGTATCAAAGACAAGATAAAATCGAGATTATAATGTGCAACAAGTAATGAAGCTTTTTTTCTGGCGTCTTGTTTCTGGGACGCGGCTCAAACTGATCTCGCATGCATAAAAAAGCATACGCTGACCAACTTCGACACCAACAAAAATAAAAAAGACACAGAAACGAAACCTACTCAGCTCGGCGCTTTCAGCCCGAGTAAAAGTGTACCACTGTACCTTTACCTTGAAGTTTGTTAGGTGTCACAAGCAATTTGCTCTATCAGCTAGAAGGGAGGAACCATTTGATATTGTGTGTGTATTGGGGGGGAGGGGGGGTTGGATGAAATTGAGGAAAAATAATTGCACCATCGAACTAGACGAAAAAAAACTGCCTATGAAAAGTTATAAGAGAATTTGAAAGAAAACTGAAATTTTTGCTAAAGATTAACCAAGAAAAAATAAATTTGCAAAGAAATCCTTCTCACATTCTTCCACTCCACCCCTTCCCCCCGAGAATGGGCCGTCTCTACCCAGATCTACTAGTATGTTACTGGTATGTTGGGGGGAGGTAGAGGGGGTTGTTTCTAGGGGACAACAAGATGGCGCGCGTGATGCATTAAATCAGTAACGAGATTTTATACACTGTTTTTCCTTACAGTTTGAAGGCAGGTCTGGTGAAAGAATAAAAGAAGTTTATGGGGAATTCTGTAGTCATCACCTTGAAGCAGTAGAACTGTACAATGTAAGTGAGTCAGAGATAAAACCATCACTATGTTTTCATCTTTGTCAGACAGCAACCCAGCAAAGCATTTCCGAAAAATTCTTATCAAATATTTGCTTTGTTTTACAGTTGTTAATTCTAATCAGACTCTTCAAGCGATCATAAACGGCAAAGAATAGTGAAAAGCTACATTTTAAAACATATTAACTTGTCGCTAAATATAATATTTGACCACTACAAAAGCTTTAAAACTTCTAAATAATTCGTGACTAGTGGCATAAGCAAGAAAAGGCAACTAAAGTTCTTGTTTTCTTATCTTCGAGTAGTTTAGTTTATTCTCTTCGTCACAACATAAAGTTTTGAAAACAATATAATTAGTCATAACTAACAAAACAAAAAATAGTTAAATAGATGTGCAATGGAGAGAAACTCGGGACCAACGTCCCAGTTGATTTTCGCCCCTTTACGTATAAAAAGCACTAAACTTTTCACTAGTGGTGTTCATTTCTTCTCTAGAAATTAAAAAAGAATGACAAGAAATTTGCTGACTTCATTAAGGTTAGTACAGAGCTGTATGTACGCATTTATGTTAGTGGTATCCTTGTGGAGTACGACCGTAGTTCTTAGCTGATAACAAACCCTGAGCACGAAAGTTGTCGTTCTTTAGACTATTCATGCTCATTCCATATTGTCTTCTTATATGTTACTGTTGTTATTGTCATTATTCTGGCCAAACTTTACCACTTTAGTAACTAAACGTATCTTATACCTGTATGTTTGTAACGTTCTTGGAATACTAGATAACACTGTAAAGCATTTAGAACAATTATTGGATAGACGCTTTTGGTCATGATCCACAGCCTGACGATTGCCTACTATTATTATTTAACAACTAGCAGTGACGACTTGTCAGTAAAGTGCTGCCGTTAACTTTCGCAGTTTTCTAGGGTGGACGGCCTTAATTTTATTACTAATAATGAACATTTGACCCCTTCCATACTTTGTTATTGTCATCTGGTCTCCGTTTTAAAAGCCGCCAAAACTTTATTCCCCAACGGTGGCCGTTATTAAGTGCAGATTTGACCTGAGTGAAAGCACTGAAAGCATGCATGTCATTATGTTTGACGAGTGTTTGGCCAGGTTTTTATAGTAGTGTAGTCCTGCGGACTGTAATTGTTTGTTATTTCGACAACTAGTGAGGGCAAGGAAGCCGAAATTATAATCCATCAAGATCATTCTGGAAATACAGCAGTCACTCGAGAATGGAGTCGACCTACCTGCAACACAAGATACATAAAAGAAGTGAAGAATGTATCGTCTAATTTTACAAAAATCGAAAACGTGCAAAGACCAAGGCCGCGAAGAGGGCTATTGAAATCATTTTGTCTGAAGTGCCGAAACAATCGATGTTCTTGACGAATACTTCGATGGAAAATGAAGCGTTTATCTGCGCTGGTAGAAAATCACAGTCTCTCAGTTGTCAAATATACACGAACACGCTGCATTGTCTTACATGAAGTAGTTGCTAACAGTGACGATTCCTTGGTAAAAAATGAAGTGGCAATCACTGAAACGATAATTTGTTGTCTTACATGAAGTAGTTGTGGCGCCGGACAACGGGTCGAGATATTTTCTGCCAAAAATGTGAAAAATAGTTGCCTGCCTTGCTCTACTCGGCAGCAGTTACACCTCTGAAGTGGACTAGGTGAACGGTGAGCAGTTATTCACCGAAATGGAGGTGAATAGACCAGGATATAATTGCTCATTAGTATATACCAACCAGTGAATCAATGAAGTAAAAAACTAGTATTTTTGTATTTTTATGCCGTATTTTGAGATTTGTAAACAAACTCGGAAGTTGACAATTGTTTCGTGTTAGCGTTGCAATTTCTGCTTCTCTTGTGAAATCGAGACGAAGAATAATGCTTAAAGATAAAACTCTACCTTGGAAGACACCCAGACCAAATTTCGTCGCATTCTCTGTATTAACTGGGATGGCTTTCTCATTTATTTGTTAACTTTGAGCTTCGCTCAAACATTCCGGAATATGGGACGGCATGTTATCAATTTCATGTGCAGTCATGCGTGCCAGCAGTATCCTAGGATATTCCTAGATAGGGAACCAATCAGAGCTCGCGAAAAACGCTATTCACTGGTTTGGTATATGCTAATGAAATATACTTTACCGGGCTGCTAAGCGTCGAGGTGGACATTTTTTTACTAAGTATCGACACTGAGGAGAACAATTGTTTTAGTATAAACCCAACAGGTGAATATCACTTTCAAAAATAATTTATTGTCATCTGAATCAGTCAAAAAAGCGCGGACAAAATTGTCCTGTTTCCCGCATGAATGCTAAAAGTGAATATGGGTGAATGTTTATTTTTATTGACCAGTCAGAGCGCGCGAAAAGTGATATTCACTTGTTGGGTTTATGCTAACTGAATATCTATTATTCTAATATTCTTATCCTTACTGCTATTGTTGTTTACAGACTAGCAAACTAGTTCATGTACAAGACTAGACAGAGCCAGGCAGGCAGACAGTCAGTCTGCAAAAGAACGCAAACAAACGTCCCCTTGACAGGTAGACAGGGAGATAGAGTAACTGATTACTTAACCAACAGGTAGAGGCTATAGCTGAGCCGGGTGGGAAGGTTTACAGGAAGACAAGCAACGAGGAACGAAAAGAAAAACTCAGACTCTCTTCGTTTTCTCATAAAAGGTATGCAGTCAGATCTCCGCTTTTCCCTGCCACTGGCATCTCACGGGTGTTTCACATCAAGTTTGTATTCCCCCTTTCAGAAATGCAACGTCAACAAGTTGTGTCGGAGGCTGTATATAGATGACGCAATCACGTTAGTTAGCCAGAGACTTACCAAATACCCGCTTCTGATCGACGCCATCCTCAAGACAACAAAAGGTTAATATGACAGAAGTAGAACACTTCATGTAAAAAGTACTAATTTTTCTACAAGAGCTTATACTTTACTAAACCAAGTTACTTATAGATATATTTAGGTTTAATTGTGATAAGTTAAAGTGCTCTAATAAATATCCCAAATAATACCTTCTGAGCGTTAGCCCTGGAAAGGAAATGGGCCCACACGGAGAAAGAGAAAAAACCTCTGACCCCAGTGGGGTTCAAACCTACGACTTCCGGAGCAGATCACCGTTGCTCTACCAACTGAGCTACAAGGCCAGAGGAGAGCTGATCGTGGGAAATTAAGATAGTAATTTGTGATAGTCTACGACTAGTCTAAGATAGTCTACGTTTTGCATTGCGATTCATCTTTTGTTAATCAAAATTGAAACCCCTCCCCTCCCCGGGAAGCTATGGTTTGACAAAGAAAAGGACAAGGACCAATACGTTGTTTTAGACTGCCCGCAGGCGTTAATTCTCCTCCGCCGCGGGAAGCGCTCGGAGAAACTACTAAAATTACCGTTTTTATGAGGTAGACGAAGTACTAGGTTCAAAATCTCCGGCCTGGTAGAGGGTTGAACTTTTGGCGATCCTCTTTCAGGACAGGAGAATTAACGTATGCGGGAGGCTAGTGTTAGTCAGGACCCAAACAAATCTTCTACATGCAAAGGCCCTAGTAATTATCAGAGGGAAGACAGCTTTTTCAAAGGTTCAGTTATAAATTGAATATAAACTTGTTGTACAAAAAAACTTATAAATGGAGGGCCACTTTGGATTCTGTAGTGTTTGATCATTGGAGATGGCGTGACGCGTACAGTGGTAACGCGTGTGCAGGTAACAAGGAGAGCAAAAAATTTTCCCAGTCACGGTTCTTCTTGTTCTGTTGAGAGGGGAAATGTTTGCTGTTACTTATCATAAACAATCCAAAGCGCTGCGATCAACATTATTCCTGAAAGTGTGGATAAATAATTTGCTTTTTTTTCTTGCAGAAAACATGAAACCTGAATACGATATGTTGAAGAAATCCATCCGATCGGTGAAAACGATTTTACACGGTGTAGACGATACTATCAAAGAATACGAAAAAGAAAAGGTTAGTATGGACACCGAGCAGATGTTTTCACTGCCACATTATTAACCCTTGCAACCCGAGTTATTTTATCAACATTATCTTCTCACAATGTGAATACACAGGAGGTTGTTTTGTCAAGGGGGAGCAACAAGCGAAGTCGAATTTTCAGGCTAAATGACGTCGTAATGGCTGGTATCTCCGTTCAAATTGCGAACAATACAAATTTGAACCATAGGAACGCAGTACTGTAGTTAATAAAGATTCACAAATATTTTGAGAATTTTTGAAGTAATTTGGCGAAAAAAGTAAGGGGGAGGCCGAATTGTTCATTTTGAAGGAATTTTTAGTTTTTATGAATTTTAGGTAAGTTTAAAATTAATTTTTGAAGTTAATATTTAATGTTCAAACGCTAGCTTGTAGGCTATCCGAGGATTGGCACTTGCTCGGTTAGGGGGAGTGTTTGTTGCGTTCTATTAACTTTTTTTTCCCTTTTAAATATCCTCTCCAAATTCCCTAATAACCACCAAAATTAACCTTGTTGCTCCCCCTTAAGAGAATCAAGGAACTGATCGCACACAGCACTCTCTCGTAATCGGTCAATGCCATTTTGAACAACACTCTATTACCGTTTTCTTGAGGTAGACGGAGTCCTAGGTTCAATCTCCGGCCTGGTCGAGGGTTGAACTTTGGGCGACCTTCTTTCACCATATATACCGTCCGCGGACAGGGACGTTAATCCGTTGGTGTAGTCTCTCGACGTTCTGGGCCCGGTTGTGCGAAGAGTGGATAACTTTATCCAGCGGATAAATGCCTATCCAGCGGATAAAATTGGCGCGTTGTCCAATCAAAACTAAGAAAGCGCCAATTATCCACTGGATAGAGATATATCCGATGGATAAAGTTATCCTCTGTTCCTACAACCAGGTCCTGTTGGTGAACTTTAAGAATCCACACACTTAAAATGAGTTGAGTATTCTCGGTGTTGTGGCCTACATCAGTACTGTAATGGTAGCTACTGGCGCCGGGCGTATCACTGAACGTTACTTACAGAAGTGTTATATATACACCACAATATATTTCATTTATCTCCAATCTTCGGTTTTGTGAAATGTAGTGATGTACAGTCCGATCACATTGCAGAAATTATCAGACATTAAACTCAAGCTGGACTTGAAGGTGACAATTACCTACAAATGGGGAGAGAAGCTCAAGAAGGTTAAGGTGAGGAACTTTTTAGTTCTTGTTTGGTAATTTTCTCGTCTTCTGTTGTTCATACCACGTACGTTTTTCGCGAAGGACTTCTACTGGTTCAGTTGTTTTCTGCAACCTAAGGGACAACAAGGGTAAAATGTTAAGACCAAATTTCTCCAAACATCAGAATGTGCGGCTGACACGTTTCTGGTATTGGCAACCTAACACATGCTGCAATAAGTTTCCAATTGTCATCATGATCATCATCAAAAATAATAATAATAAATTTAACTTGTATAGTGGTATTGCTTAAAAATTCATTAGCGCGTAACAGCTGAAAAGTTAAATAACATATATTAAAAATCAAAATGGTAGTAAGTGATTCAGTTAAATAAAAAAAATACCTGTACCAGTAAGTTGTAATGTTAAAATTCAAATTGATTACTCAAGGTTTACGAAAGAGCCAATTTTTAAATTTTCATTTTAAAGTAGGAATAGTGCTGGAGTTATGAATATCATACGGAATGGAGCTCCATAGGAGCGGAGCAGCACAGGACTGAGAAAGAACAGGCACCATAGGTTTTCAAGTTATGTGACGCTTTGTAGAGGAATTTCAACATCTTTGTTATCAATGCTATTGTCTTGGAGACACCCAAGGGCGAGAACCAATATAAATTTTCCTTCTTTTAGAATATTGATTTCGCGTCCAACACCAGCAAGTTGATACACGACGGGATGCTCTGCTGGAAGACTGCAAGGGGAAAACTGGCAGGTACTGTGGATTAGCTTCTGTTGTCGAGTGACTAGATGTGGAAGAGAACGAGCAATCCCCTCCCGGGAGGTGGACAGTGTCCGTTAGCCAGAGATAGCCAACCAATCAGATTGCTTGAAATGCTAATAATTAACAATTATTCCCAGAAATGTAGGTGAATAGTGGAATATATTCTACCGAGGTTAATATTTTTCACTAGTCACCGACACTAAGAGGAATAATTGTTTTAGTATTTGCCCAATCAGTGAATAGTATATTGTTTGTTTTCGCATAATTTTTAGTTTGGTATCCTGACATTCTTTCAGGATTGGTTTTAGCTCACGGCTCTTCCGGTATATTATATTGGATGAACGAGCAGGGTTCAAACTAACTCTTCCAAACTTGCTAAAATTTACCAGCTGTTTTCAAAAACCAAGATATTTACTGGTTATTTTGTAGAGATCGGCTGAAAATATTGAACAAAAACAGCCTCTAATGGTCAGGATATTGCCGGCTACAGCCTACAGCCGGCCCTTATTTTTAAACCTGTACGAGACTATATGATATGTTCTAGAACATGCTTGTTTGTAACAATTGTCTCTGAAGAGTCGCTATAGTGGCTATTTAGTAATACTTGCATTCCGTTTCCGTTCCAGAAACAAATGTTTTAATTTTGGAAGACATGCTTGTGTTCCTACAAGAAAAGGATCAGAAATACACTCTGTTATCGTTTGACCAGAAGGTAAGAAGACAACAAGAACAGCAGCAGCAGCAGCAACAACAACAATCCTTATTTACTCCTCCAGAAACAGATTTTACAGGTTTCTCTATTTAATAAAAAAATTAAAAGTTCTTTAAGTAATAATAAATACTTGAGAAGTACTGACATCTAAAATAACCGCAGAGTTAACGGATTCAGGTGCCAGCTTTCATGAGAGTGCAGAGGTCGGGAGAGGCACACTGCTTTCAGTATGCTTTTGGGGTATCATTTTCCGTTATGGTTTGTGTTTTGGGCCACTTTTGCCAGCCCCCTCCCCCCCCCCCCCCTTCCCTCAGCCTCGTAGCTAAGACCCCACTGTGATAAGAACAAGGAAAGCTCACAATGTTCCAGGACCTTTGTCAGTAGGGGTCACATTTCCCTCTCATATCTAGGCCCCTGTCATCAGACTAAGGAACCTTGAGTTTTGCTAGGTCCTTTGTCAGCATGGCTCACATTTCCCTCTCGTATCTAGGCCCCTGTCATCAGACTAAGGAACCTTGAGGTTTGCTAGGTCCTTTGTCAGCATGGCTCACATTTCCCTCTCGTATCTAGGCTCCTGTCACCTTGAGGTTTGAGAGGTCCTTTTTCAGTATGGCTCATATTTCCCTCTCATACCTAGGCGCCTGTCATCAGACTAAGAAACCTGATGGTGCGCGAAGTAGCCACGGATGTGAAGGCCATCTTCCTTGTCAGCACCATCAAAGATGCGCCCGAGATGTACGAGATCGTCTGCGAGTCGGCCAAGCAAAAGAGAATGTAAGTCAGCTGCTTGCTACTTTTAACCCTTTCACTCCCAGCGTGATTATCAACATCTATCTTCTCCTTACATTATCAATATAAAATATGTTCATTGGTTGTGAGAAAACAGGAAGTAATCATCCACTAAACAATCACTAAATTATTTAAGGTGAAAGGTTTTATTTGTTTTCTGTTTCTGTGTGCAGGTGGATGGAGGTCATACGGGACGCAGTGGCCAAGTCCCCAGAGGATGACAGTAAGTGAAGCCCTATAGTTACGGCACTTGTGTGTAACCCCCAGTCCCCGTGGACTGACATTGTTTGTCAGTGTGAGAAGTGTTAACTGCATGGTCGTTGTGCAATTGACATGTCCCAGTTTTCAAACCACTCTGAGTTGTACTGACGAGTCCTCAAAAGACAAAACAGTTCTGTCTGCAGAGTGAGTTAATATATATATAGTTTATTTATATTTAAATAATATATTTAGTTATATGTGGAAATTATTTTTCAAATGTTATGTGTAGCAAAGAACCATTGAGCATACGGAAATGGCGCTATGCAAATAGGGATTATTATTACTATTATTATTGTTATTATTAATGTTATTATTCTGTTCCAAAAGCCAACCACACTAAACGCATTTAATGTCTTTCCTTTCTTCCAGACACGGGTGACATTATTGTGACGGCCGAGGACGAGAAGAGAAAAGTCATTCTTAAACGTGCATGTGTTCTTATTGGTAAGTGTAGAAATGTTTTGTTTACAGTTTCAGCTTGGATGAGCTATTGTTCAGAATTCTCGTGGACTTTTAGAGAAGTCCAACAAAGTATTATTTTTGATTTTGTATTTTTAAAATAACTTTGCGAAAATTTATCCTTGAGGTCTTAAAAGGTCTTACATTTTGTTCAAAAAAATTGTTTCACATGGTTGAGGTTTGAAGATTGTACAAAAAGAGATTGCCTTTACAAGTTTTCGTTCAGCAGTCGACCCACGTGGACTGCATTCAGGTTACTTTCTTGTACTGTGTCAAGTCTATTGTCGAACGATAGAACAGAAGTTATAAGTTACTCAAGCTGATCTGTAGTGTGACTTTTAAATATAAGTTTAAAGAATCATTATGTCGCAAATTTTCCAAATTCGGGTCTTTTAAAAAATCTTAAAAAGGACTTTGATTTCGCGAGTTGTTGAAGAATTGATTGCGGAGGACCGACGGAAGCGGAGACGGATCGTTCCTTTTTCATTCGTCGCCTCTTCTGCTTCTGTCGAGCTTACGTCGCAAACTTCCAAGTGTGAACCAGTAATGACGAAAGCCCAAGCGGAAACTGAAGAATGAACAGTCTCCGTCTCTGCTTCCATCGCTGGTGTGAACCAAGCTTAAAACTGACCATTCGTAAACAAACATGCAATAGCATATTGTTGACAAGTGTTCTATAACCAATGGAATATGTCATCCTCAGAGTAGAGCTTTACTGTTCAGAGCCGTGTCTCATCGAACCTTACTTGTTTTCTAGAACAAGCGGAGAACATGGAGGAAGTGGAGGATAAGGGCAAAAACCTTTCAGACATGCAGGTACGAACATCTATCTTCTCTTTACAATATCAAAACAAAATAGCTTGCTCTGTTTTGAGAATATGCGAATTAGTCACACATTGCAAGATATCTAATATGAAAAGTCAAATTCTCCCAAACTGTTTAAAAGGAAGGTGTGGATAACATTTAGGAGAATTTAGTAAGACATTCGTTGGGATTAGGGCTGAAAGGGTTAATAGCAAAGAGGCGGGGAGTTTTTAGACGGGTTTCATGGAGTTTGTTTACGACGCGAGTTTGGGTAGGTAAGGGAGTAATGTCAGAACAAAATATGTTCTATGTGCCAGGCGTAGGTTTAAACGAGACTTTGTACGTATGTACTGTGTACACATCTATGTTTGAAGAAACAGTTAGTATTGTGCGAGGAGAGCGCATTTGCTAAGATGTCCAACTGCCAACCAGGAGATCCTGGATTCAATCCCCGGCCTGATCGAGGCCATGGCTGATAGAATTAACTGGTTGTGAAGCTCAACAAACTTCAAAAAGAATGCACAAAGCTGCTTTGTCTTGGGTTGAACGAACCGTGACGGTGCACATAGCTTTGTCCAA
>JAOBRH010067793.1:0-12080 GCA_027575125.1 Umimayanthus parasiticus | reverse complement strand
GCCACACAGCTCTAAAGTTTTTAAGACTCAACAAAGTATCTATCTATCTATCTATCTTGAAAGTGATCACTGGGATGCACATTCGACAATGCTCATAATTGATTTCACGAAATGTCTTCTTTAAAATGTGCGTTAATAAGAGGGTCTGAAAAGGTTAATATAAGTAGAATGGGGTTCTATCTTCACAGAAACCAGAAAGGTTTTTTAATCAGTTTCATTGTATATTGTAACAAACTGCAGCTTGAAGAAGTATTCAGAAAAGAGTCATCCACAGGCGCTGCCCGGACACTCCAAATCAACGCCAGTATAAAATCACGCTTTCTATAAGTGTACGCGTGCTACCATTCGTAATATTTTACGTAAGACAACTGAGAACATATGTAACAGTAACAATTGGCTTTATTGACATGACGTACTATCAGTGGCTAATAAATTGGCTTCGTACGCACTCGCATGTTGTTTGCAAGAAATTTTGTACTTAATTTTCTAGTTGAAATTGTTTTGTTTATATCTAATTACATAACAACGTAACTATGACTGGTTATCGTGCAATACATTTGATTGCCTACTTCTATTCGTTTGCTTGAGTGAAAAGGGAATCTCCGATATCATTTTCCGACAGCCAACATTACATGAACACTGTGGGATCGGCTTAAAATCGGCACAAGACTCTTCGGCCTGCAGTGGCTCTTGGCTCAAATCGAGCGGTCTGTACTAACACTGCTGACAGGAAAAAGGCAGTTAGTCAAAGCACTGTTTCTTGGGTTTCACTATGTGAACTAATCGTTGATTCCAGAGCTTATATCTCACGCAATTCAAGGCAAAAAAACAATATATACGGTAGTTAATAAAAGTCCGCCGACGCTGTAAGTGTATGATATCACGGAACAGACTGGCTGTTTTCTTCCCTGTGTGCAGACTGCACACGTTCAGCCCGCATAAATTACGATGTAGTATTACTAGTTAATACTTTCAGTTCCAGAAACAAATATAACTACAGAGTGCACAGAAAAACTGCATGTAATCAAATAGGTATGGCCAGAAACGTTGAAATTGTAGCCGATTAGATTTAGTGTAGATTCATTGAAACTGTTCGGTTCAGACTAACTTTCTGGCTCAAAGATTTGGAGTAATATCTAAGAAAACGTTAAAGTCCTCCCTTTCAAAACCTTTAAGACCAAGATGAAAGATCCCTTTATAAATTCCTACTCGACAGTCTGATAAAGCATCATTGCCTTGTCATTAGATTCCTGAATCTCAACCTGTAATTCTTTATTTCTTAAATTTGAATGTTCCAGAAGATGGTGAATATGTGTGAATTTTACATTTTTTCCCCGTTTCTAAGTCATTCCATTCTGAACATGACCCATTTGTATTTCCATTAATCAACAGATACGCCATGCACCTATAACTAGATTAACTTCTTAGTACTATTTTAGGTGGGCTGTATCTTCATTCTGACTTATTCTTGCATTATTTTCAGTAATCAACCTATATGTAAATGTTAAATGGTACAAACAAATCTTCTTGTTGTTCAGTCAAGACCGAGTTTTGCTAAACTGACTACTGAAGATATAACTGAAAGAGTGGCGAATGCGTTTTCTACAGTTTAGAAAGAGATCGAATCTTTTTACCGCCTGAGGAAGTGAGTTGTAGAGCATAAAACTGAACAGCTCTTTCAAGTGCTTGGATATAATTGTTGAAGAAGGATCGATAATTAACACATTCTGGGCACGTCTATAATGAAACATGGTACTTTAAATAGAGACCAACATGAAGTTTGTCAGTGCTCCTCGACAGTTTCTCATGCATGATCCATTAACAAAGGAGAGCTTACAGCTGCCAGATATATATATATATATATATGCCGGCTGGTTAGTAATTATATGTATTTATAATGTTTGTAGATTTAAAATATTTTAGATACAGGGCCCGTCTGGATATCAGCCGGTGAACTGAATGGGCCACCGTGCGTAATTAAGTTTTGTTCTTTAATATCCATATTTAAATATCCAATAGATTTTATTTGATAATGTGATGTGATAAAAAGCAGTGAGGAAGATAGCTTTCTGCAACGGCTGGTATATAAATACGAACTTACACAACGAGCGCAGTATACGCTAGTTTTTTTAGGATAATTGCTGCATATAAAGTTCGCCTATTTAGCCAACAAACATAGACTCGAGCTCTGGCCGAAATCCATAAAAAACCGCGTATTTTCTACTAAAAGAAATATTTTATATGTATAAAAAAATGAACCTGAACAATTTGAGCTGAAATTGCCAAACAAAATTAAGAACGAGCTTCCGCCAAAATGATCTCGACAGTCTTAATAAGAAGCGTGTATGTAATGTATTAAAAATGGTGGCGAGTTCACTTTCCAGAAATGAGCTAAGATCATATATATAATATGTAGATTGGTAACACTAGCACTAGGGGTTTAAACTGAATAAGTTGAAATACTGAATAAATACAATAACAAACTAAAAAAGGGTTCACTAAGTAACAATATAGTAATTTGAAAGTTGTTTAAATTTGCATGACTTTCGAAATACGCTGTTCTTGTGTGCAGGAATGATACGAGAGCTTTATATTTTTAGGAAATACTCAAATGAATAAATCGAATATCAATGAAAAGCCATGTTTAGTTTCCTGACAACCATTCAGTGACTATTAGTTGTTCTCAGATTGAAGTTCTGCTCTCACTACTACGTTAATCTAGTCTCGTGTAAAATTGAATGGAAGAAAGAAAAAAGCGTATTTGAAGACTTTAATCGAGATAAGCAACAATTTCAATTGTCAATCATGCGACTTGTGTTCAACGGAGATGTGCACAGATACATCTATACCAGCTATTGGCAAAACTTCTTCTGCCAAATTACACTTGAAGGAGACCGGGCTGCATTGATCACAGCTGGTGCGATTCACTAAAGCCTATAGCCAGTCCGCCTTGGAATACACTGTTTACTGAAGTTTGATCCTTTTATTTAGAGAGTTCCAAACATCCACCAGCATTCTGATTCTTTTCTTCTCAACTTTTTTGGTTTTTGGGCAGAAATAAATTGAAGAAAAAACATCAACAGATTTTAAGCGTGCAGTTGTTTTGTTAAATTTGCCGGAGCGGACAATGCACACATTAAAGCGGCTATTCATCACTGCGGCAGTCTATCGGCGATAACGAGTTCGCTATTATTATATGGTGCAACAGTCTTTATGGCGCTAATTGAGCACGATTAGATCTTTTCCTTGACGATAATCACTGAGTGCTATAAGCGCCCATGAGTTCAGTGAAAAAGTATTCCAACCAGAATGGGAGGTTTATCAGTCGGCTTTTAATAGCTGAGATCAGTCATAGGTCAGAAAACTCAAAACCTTGATGTGGTACACCTAGCTACAAAGGGGAACGTAGTCTCGTAATTACGATGCCATTGTCTTCATCGGGTTTATGAATCAATGAGTCAAACTTCACAATATAAATATTTCAATTGTGTAATTCAGATATATGACCAGTTTTGTACAGGCTACATTTATTGGACACGATAAGAAACTTAAACAGTCCCTAACCCTCCCTAATCCTAATGAACACAAATTGATGTTGTAAAATGGAGACCTCAATACATCAAGATTCGCACATTTTCGACCTTCTGAAATTTCGTGACTTCATGACTTTTAGCAGTTTTTCATGGCCTAATTTCAACCATCGCCTTGTTGGCGATAGCAAAAAAAATTCTCGACTGAACTTTTTCCATCGAATTAATCAAGTTCAACATAGAAAATATGTAGTTTTTAGGATATAGAGATATCTAGCCCACTCATGTTTCAGAATCATGATTTCTGTATACAATTTGAATCGAGTTTCTGTTCTCTTCTTACTCAGAAAGTAAACTGAACACTCTTTTAGTTTACTGATTTTACTTTTGCATGACTTTCCATAATAAAAACAAAATACCATGATTTACATTCGGTAGGTTTGTAAAACGAACTCGTAATAGTTTCATAATTTTCCAGGTTTTTAGTTCACCTTAGTCCTTACGAATCCTGAAAACCTTACAACTTATTTGACTCGTGAATAAAACAACCGCTGCCCTTCAAACTCCCTTCGGTTGTTCTGAACTTTTGTTTGCCACTCGTTTATCTGCATCGTTATCTTCTGAACTGTTAGTGACGCACAGTCACACTCGAAACAGACGTACACGTTTACAATGAAAACATTCATGGCTTGCGCGTGTTCACGTTGACTGCCATACAAGTCATTGAAGCGAAAACAACCTTGACAAATCGACTATGCTCTATAGTTCTACAACCACATACCTTCTACATTCTCTTTCAAGTGCTTTTGGTTTCAGTACTTGTAGTTATAGTCAAACGTTTCAGTGCTTTCTCGCTTCAGTTCTTGCTTCTCAAAACTGATTGCACACATCTGTACTGACTCTTAAAAGTGAAAATAGAAACGCTATACTTGTTCATTTTATCTTCGTTTTACAAGTTTGGAAAGCTGCTTCAAATATAGCTGTATGCTGATGTCCCGGGAATTAAGCACCATAACGAGAAGGGATTTAGTCAGCCTGCAGCTCTCAAATTTGGTAGTTGCATTGTGTGCTGTCGGTTTTTGTTTGAAATTGTAGAATACTCTTTAAAACACCATTATTGTTTGCATGCGCTAAGAACGAGTAACTTGCCAAAATCAAGATCGTTCTAACTTTTCCAAAACCTGAAACCTGTCCATGGAATTTCTTGTCTTGACAGTAGGAGTCACTTTGGTGTTGTTTCAACACACTCAAAAGCTGATATATAATTTTAACTTAAAAATTTAATGTTTAAAAATGTGGAAGAACTGGGATGAAAAACAACTCTCATTTGAGTGCTTTTTAGTATCATATGACTTTAGAATGTGATACTCCGGGCTATTCTTGTTGAAAAATCAATTAATTTTTAATTGGTAGCTTTTCATTGAGTTTACCATTGGATTTGATTAGATTTGTCTCAAAGCAAAGTGCATAAATTCGATTTAGGATATTTTGCCCAATTTTTGGCAATTTTGCATGAACACGTCTAACCATTACAAAAACAATGCCTAGAATCTGATAGCATCCACACTGAAACTTTCACTTAAAATAATTAAATTTGTGAGTGTTTTCCCTGAACTGTATATCGCAGTATTTGACCAACTATTGCACGTACTTAGAATCAATTCAGATAACAAAAGTTTTTACCCATAAACGTATGTGTCAATCGAAATATTTCTCCAAAATTAGTAAATTACAAGGTTCCATATCACGGAATGCTGAATATACTAGAACGCTCAATCATCGAAATAATCCGAATAATAAAGTTGTTATTCAAAGCCAAAATCGAACAGTTTTTGGACAGGCAACTCGTGGACTCGTTAACCATATTTGGTGGGTACTCATCAGTTTTATCTCGTATTTTGACCGAGATAAGCTCTCATTAGTGTCATGTAAACAATCTCAATTATCGAGACTTGACAGTTTACTACACAGAGTGTTTGCGACCGACAGAGCCACTGCCACTACTTCTAGCAAAAGTCAGCGTTTTTTTGGGTTAATTTTTCTAGTGTCTATGTTTCTATGGCTATATTTCCTTTGGAATCGTCACGTGTGACCGCCCCGCCCTCCTGACGGTCAGTCTACTACACTTTCAAAACATTCCACCTCTTTGCTTTGAAACCGTGCGACACATTCAGCATATTCAAATTACGTTATCGTTTGTTAATCGATTTATGCTTATCGTCTTATGGGCTCCGGAACAGCCTATATCTGTATCTCACTTGTATACTACAAATCGATTTGAGAGTGCTCTATAATATCGTAGGATTACCGAAATAAAATGAGAAGAATCAAAGAGCACCTGAGCTTTGCGAAAAGCTAAAATTCCTAACCGGAACTTCTTAAGAAGGGAAAACCTCAAACTCTCCTTAATTACAAGATAAACATTTTATCTTCCACTGCCCAAACAAGTCTTGTTGTTTACGCTTCATTTCTAAGCAAATGATTCCAATCCTATAATCAGTCATTCTTTCTACCTGTAAGTGAATACACAACGAATGAAACACGCTTTTCACGCCCACAAACTTAATTACTCTTTCGAGGAACAAAGTTTTCTTGAAGTTTTGTTTCTTGTATGCTTTTGATTTTCAAGTAAACCATTTTCCTTCGCAGAAAAACTACATGAATAGTTTTACTAGTAGCGAAGTTCCTGATCAGAATATTTTTAGTTTGGAGGAAGCAACTATAGGAATTCCGGCACTTAGAAGTAATGCAGAAAAAGATGAAACTACATAGACATAGTGTACAGCGCGTGTATCAACTTTAACGTTGCGCGCATCATCCGCGATGATTTTAAAGCTTTCTTAGTAGAACCGAGTGTTATGAGCCAGTTGCGGGAATGACATACTTTTGCTAATTCATTGACAAATTAGCTTCTTGCAGGAACAAAACTAATCCAAAAAGCATCTTTTTGTGTTCATGGTGAATAGTGATAGCATCGCATCAACCGAACCGATAGCCATCATTCACACTTCGTTGGCATTAAAACAACCCTGTTCGTCATTGTGTGTTTTTGTTTCGAGTATCGAGTGTTTAGACTTCGGAACCGAGAAAACCACAATGGATATTAAAGACGCGAAACGCTTCTTTGTTTGATGTAATCTTCGAGTTTTGTGCCTTCAATTTAGCCTGCGTGAGAACCCAAACAGTACTCTCTTCTCAGCACTGGGGTTAAAGGTTCCCGTATTCATCACGTAATTTTCCGTGTTGAATTCTAAACCATCTCGAGCCATTACAAAGTGTTGACTGCTGAGAACTTCGATTGATTGTATTGAGGCCACAACGAAGAATCGCACAATATCTGGTCAAAAATCTCAGATAAAGTAGCTTTGATTTTTTGTTTTACAAAAGACTATTTAAAAGTCATTATTGGCCCTAAGTTCTCGCTAAGTGCTACTAAATGGTCCCTGGATTGCTCACCAGCCCCACCGCACCAGCCCAATTAAAATATGATAGAAGTACACTACATAAACAGACTAGCTGCTTGCCCACACATTTTCTATCATTGAAAAGATCTTCGGACGAACTAGTATTTTCGCCGGCTGTCCGTGGAATGTGTTTGGACACAGCGGTCAGGGATGAAGAACTCGGAACAAGCATGAGTTGTAAAATAGCTAATTCTCCACGCTCGTCTGCTAACTTGATGGCGCCATTAAATCATGTTCCCATGACTAAACACTGTATTCGCCCTCTGGTTACAAAAAGGTCAAAACACATGCCGACACGTCATGGATTCAGGGACCAAAACCTCTTCCATTTGGAAGTACTTCTCTTTTATAGAAATCAAAGCCCTCTAATATGGAAAAGTAACACTTTTCATGCATATTGTCTTACTTTCAGTTATTTGACTGCGAATCCTCCTTTTATTATTATTTTTTTTTAAATGTTGACACAAAGAATTAAAACATAATGTATTGGCTACATCGTTCACAAAGGAACTATGGTTGAGAAGCTAAAATCCAAAATGTCTTGGATAGGAAATCCCTTGGCAAAGAAGCTTTTCCTCAACACTTTTTTCAGTGATTTTAGAAAAAATGTGATTTTAAACTACTTTGGGGGTATTTGTAATAAACAAAAATATACTTGTTAGAAGTTACTACGTGATTTTTCTTACTGACCAACAGGGCTCGTGATAATGCATTTAATTAATGGTATTTTTCAAGGTGATATTTGATTGTTCAGAAACAGTCACAAGAACTCTAGTTTACTGTTTCTAATTTTAACGTGGTTCCAATACAGCGTTCTAAAACTGTCTTCTCAGATAGCGGTTTTCTCACGCGCAGGAATTTGATTCATTCGATTCTCAATTTTATAATACGCAATATTTTTGTTGCACCGAAACAAGACTGATAAAAAATTCCTGGAGATGAACAAAGCAGTATTTAGGCTAATTTTTCATTCAGTTCCCACGCTATGTAATCTCTATAATTGCTATGTTTAAGAGCGTGCTAACCGTTCTTCAAAACCTCGTTAATCTTTTTTCTTGTTCCTTTTATTTGCAAAAGTAAAAGGAAATGACATTTCACACTTAATTGTCTGGATAAGACCTGGATATAAAATTCTGAGTAATGTCCAACGGCAAGAGGTCAATGTGCAAAGTGTGCCAAAGGACTTTTCCGGCAACAGAACGCTGTGCGTCACTAGTTTTCCCCATGATGCACATATAATATCAGGTGGATATATGGTAAAGGAAGGTTTGGCCGCTTTTCCTGTAATCTCAAGTTCGGGACTACCCCGGCCGATTTTCCAAATGGATGGGCATGAAAAGATGTCTTATCGGAGCAAGAAACAACCGGGGGAGCGTCACGCAAGGTCATGACGTCACACGACGATATTCCGATATTGCTCCAGGTGTGTCACATGACTGCCTTATACGGTTATCAAAAGACAAAAGAGAAAGCCATATTAGTGGCAAAGGTCCACCCACAACCAAATTAGAAAGAACACGCCGACAAAAAAGGGAAATCAAGTTCTCGTTCTCTCTCCATAAAAGGCTATCTTACTACGAGGGAAATGCAAAACGAAGAGGGTACAAGTTCTGCTGAAACTTTGGAAAACCTGCAGTACGCAAACCAACACCAAAGCAGCAGTGTTTTGGACCCAAGCGTGATCGCAGAACAGAGTGAAGCATTTGACAGCACAGCGATGGGCGGCCATGGACAAGAGATATTAAAGCGTTCAGCAGACGCGATGAGCGACGACTCCGAGGATATTTCTCCTTCTATGAGTGGAGTAGAGCTCCCAAAGAAAAAGAAGACGAAAGGACGTGTTAAGATCGAGATGAAATTTATCAGCAACAAACTCAGGAGATACACGACGTTTAGCAAACGAAAGACAGGAATAATGAAAAAGGTACGAGCGTCCTTGGGCAATTTCGCAAATGCTCAGCTGAAATGACTTTTCTCAGGTACGTGCTTCTACAATACCAAAGAAAAAAAGCTCACATAGGTTTCTCATTTGTTTTGCTTTTCAGGCATATGAACTTAGTACTCTAACTGGAACACAAGTGATGTTGTTGGTCGCTTCTGAAACAGGACATGTGTACACCTTTGCCACGAGGAAACTTCAACCCATGATTACCTCCGAAGCAGGAAAAGCATTGATTCAAACCTGCTTAAACTCGCCAGATCCACCCGTCTCTGCTATTCCAAACCCAGATCAGAGGATGTCAGCGACGGGATATGAAGAAACCGACCTTTCTTACTCGGTCAACGAAAATGAAGAGAAGGTAATGAAAGAAAACATTCTGATATTCGTTCTGCTTTTGTTTCGAGACTTGCTCGAGACGAGTTCGTGTCTCGCCTCTCGGGTTGGTTTTCTTTTCAGCGAGCCAGTACATGGCCTGTCATTACTTTATTCAATGTGCAGTTTCACTGACTTGTTGATACTAGGGTTAAAATTTGAAATGAAGAAAAACATCGCCGACTTTGAATGAACAGACACGACACGAGGATGAATCTCGTTTGGCCAGAACGACCGCTTGTAGTTTTCACGATTAATTATACAACGTGAACTCATCCACAAACACTTTCCAGCTAGTACATTTGGACAAATTCCAACAAACAAAAAGATAACTATCCTCACGCGGAATTTAGGCTCTCCGCTTGTTTATAAAATCCAAGCAAATGGTTCAACCACTTCAGAGTTCAGTGTTTTCCACGATTTTGTGTTTGTGTTCTCATTCAAACTCTGTATCCAGTTCGCATTCCGCCCATATATGGCGGTTTTGTCTTTATTTGGGCCATTTTACTCGCTCCATTTTTGGTAAGTTTTACCTTTTAAAACAACATTGACTCGTGAAAGACTCGACGAACGATCGCAGGAAACTAGTATTTGCGTTTGTTGGTTGTCAAATCGTGTCAAATTGCGGCCAGAAGGAAGATGTACTGTAAATTTCTTATGAATTTGCTGGCCGCCGCTTCGGGCTATATGTTGTTCATCAACATGGAGGAAATGTCGCTCAGATATGTCCCCCACTTGCATCTGTCGGTCCTCGGAGACTTGCCAGATCGCTGAAAGTGAAATGCAACTGTGACGGTTTCTTGTTTTGCCCAAGGTCAGTTGCTTAATTTATTTAGAATTCAAACCTGGAAAGGAGTTTTAACAGAGAATTAAGTTCATTTCTAAAAAAGAAGGCGCATATAATATAATATAATTGTCAGATATTCTTCCATTTTATTAATTTTAAACCATACTTCACTCTTGAGTCTTGCTCTGATCCTTCTTGAAGATCACTTGACATATTTTCGGGGTCCATTTATGTTTAATGATTTTGTTTCAGAACACTGCGTTTGTGTGAACTATTAAAATATCGATGTTTCTGCACGTTTCATGAATATTTGTTTAGATATATCTACTGTCAGAATTTTTGGCAGAATGTTGGCTGTAAACAAAGTTGTTCATATAGCCTGGAATTATCTGTCTGTGAGTTAAAACTGTCAATTTTTTAGCAATATTGTTTTTAAAAACAACTCCCATCATATGGTTGATGCTCCATTATTTAGGCCAATATACAATATTTTAAAATTATCAAAATGCATTTTCTTGGGAATGGGAGTTTTATTACCATGAAGACTATTATACAGCACAATTATATGGACACACTGACTGGATCATGAGATATTGTTAGCATCTGTATTATGTTCATCATTTCAGAGCTCCTTAATGTTTTGGATTTTTTTTTTTGCAATACTGAATACACTTGTTTTGTCCTCTAGAACTTTGTCAAGTGTTTTATATAAATTTATGCAAAGCCATGTGATGAAAAAATGTTGATTGATTTGAGGGTGTGGTGAAACAAGAAAAGCGCAAAGCTAGATAAGCTTTTAAGCAAAGCTTCACAAAGCTACATATATGATTTTAGTTGGCATCAGCCGAGGTTGAAGACATAAAAACAAAATTATGCCTTGTGGCACTTTATTTCTAACATACAAGTCAATTTCAAAAGTACTACTTACTATCTGTATGAAAAATCAAGAAGTTGCATTTGGTCATTTGACAAAGATTGGAAGAGTTATAAGAAGTACATAACTGCTGTAGAAAGCTACACAAGGGCTACCCTAGGTTAGCAGCAGTCCACTAGTCAGAGGCTATTAAGTTTTGGTGCTGGACTAGTGTGCAAGAAATCAACCAACTGGTTTACAAGCTTTAACACTTCTTGATGTTTTGAAACTTTCTCTTGATTCAGGAACAGCGAATGTTTACAGCACAACAGATTGAGAACAGCCAGGTTCTTGTAACATCAGGGACATCGACAAATGCTGCTATGACAGGAATGACAGCAATGCCATCATCTGGCCACTCCTTCCCAATCACCACCTACCTCCCACCTTCGACTCTTCAACAAGGCATTAAGGGGTCCCCTTCACCATCATCATATTCTGTACAACCTATGCCTGGTGGCAGCTTCACCACTATCTTCACACCAGGTGGCACTCTTGCCGGCAGCCAGGTTCAGCTTGGTCAGTCATCAATGTCACAAGGGCCACAGCAAATGCAGGTAATGAATCATCTCGACAACATGACAATGCTGCAATCTTGTATCAACTGAGCCCAGAGGAATTAGTGCCTCCATATCATAATGTACATATATGTCGTTAATAAATCATGTGTGCACAGTGTTTGGAGTTTCAATTTCCTTTTTGGAAAACCAAGTTTATGCTTGACCTTTCAATTTTCAAGAATGAAGAAAAAATTTAAAGGCAAACAATTTTGAACTGAATTTTTGTTATCTCTTGTAGGAGCTTTACTGAATTGGAAAGTGTTTAAAAGTAAATTAATTGGTTTCTGATGCAAAGAAAAGATAAATATATAAATCAGGGTTGTTTACACTTCTGAATGTAACTTGAAGAGAAAGAAGTCCTGAAAAGTAGTGTCTACACTTATTAACAAAATGCCGGTATTTAAATCGGGGATTATTTTGAATGTAAAGAAGACATGGAAGTTTTGTTTGTGACGACTAGTACTTTTCATGACTTCTTGTTTCTTCAGGGGGGTAAGGGTTTTCCGGGTAAT
>JAOBRH010066682.1:0-12082 GCA_027575125.1 Umimayanthus parasiticus | reverse complement strand
AAAGTGAAGTTTTGCCATTGGTTGAAATTAGTAGCATCTAATTGGTCAAAAATATGTTTGAAATTAAGCGAATGAAAGGCGTTCATTGATTCCGCTGGGAGCTAAGGTCCGAGCTTGAAAATTAGTCTCTGTTCTTTCCTTTTTCGAGTTTCATTGTTCCCAAAGTGTAGGTGAAATTCCGCAAATTTCCATGTGTTCGAGCGAATGGCCCGGAAGATTGAAATGATACAAACATACCATATCAACCTTTGTTGATCAAACCCATATTCAGCGCACTCGCCCACGCAGAAAAAATTGTTTTTTAAAACTAGTCTCCAAATTTTAGTTGTCAACTTTTCCAGAAATTGGTGCAAAGATGGACTTTACGCGAACGAGAAAGCCTGATACATAACATCTTTCTAAACGGAATTTTTATATACAGAAATACAAAATAACCGAATAAAAACGCGAAAGGTGCCATTTAATCATAAGAAATCATGCCTCGACTAAAAAGGTTCGTTTTTATACAAAAACACTCCGCGCAGTCCTCCCTTTTAGACGGTAATAGCACAGTTTTCCCGCATCTATCGCCTTTGGATTCTCGGAGAAAGTATAAAGAGCTTCAGGGCCTCTGTTGCAATTTGTTCAGCATTTGTTTTTATGGGAGAGCAACAGATTAAGGAAGTCTCTATTAGTTTGCGATTGCAAAACTAAAAAATAGAGAATTACAGAAACCCGCCACTCCCTCGATGATTTGACAAGTTATCACAGCGTCTAATGTCCTGAAAACCCCCCAAATATTTTTGCTTACATACAAAACTTTCATCAATGACTGGTATTGGAAAGATTAACTAAATTACCTGAAGGACACAGTATTCAGTCAAAAGACTGAGACCCCTTCCACACTACACCGTTTTCAAACGAAAATGGTATTGCTTTGTTTCGTTGTCAAAAAAATTTGCGTCCACACTTATAGTTTCCGTATCGTTTTCGCCCATCCACACTACAACGCGTATCCGTATTGAAAACGCTCTTAAAAGTTGTCCCACTACGCTGGAGTGTTCAGAACCATCTAGGTTTTGGCGGGCTTCGACCGAGTCATTTTATCCTCGTTCCACCCAAAGCCAGCAAGCTAAGAAGCCTTATAATACCTTGTTCACTTATTGAAAAATCAAAAAGTTGAGTCGTCTACATACCGGTCATGTGTTTGTGGCGACGCCATCGTTTTCAGACAGCATCGTTCTCGCCGTCCACACTACTAGGGAAACAGCATTTTCAAATCGTTTCACTCTGGAGAGCGTTTTCAAATTGATCCGTTTTCGCTTATTGCTTTCAGCGTTGTAGTGTGGACGGGGTCTGAAGGTAGGATTTATCAGTATAGGCCAGTTTTCAAGTTTTAAGACTTTCAATCACTAAAAATGCTGATCAGTATGTTTTGTTCTTCTAATTAATAAAAAAATTGTGTATAGACACTCAAACACGCAGCTGATCTACTGAACAGTCAAATTCTATATTTACTCACACTAAGGATATAAATCGCAAAGTGTTACGGATTTACATTTGGACAGTTCGATACTATATCATCTATGCAATGCTTGTGTTTTAAGTTTGGATGCACAAATTGTTACAGTATATAAAGCTAAAATGTGATCCTTGTACTCCAGGGTTTTGAAAAAACTTAACAAAAAATGAAATAATTTATATATGTACAAATGGTGTCATGGCATTTGCTTTTCAAACATCTAACAATAAATATGGCAAAAGTGTATATAAAAATTACTCTGAAGATGAAACGTTCAGTAAAATTTGTCCAACTTTAACACAATAAGCCACATTTGTCACTACAAATAAATAATAATTAATAAGATAAATAGATAAATATAAAAAGCTTTCTTTCCATTTCCACTAGTTATTAATTATTAGTTAACAGGTTATCTTCACGTTATCGAAAATAAATACATAGGCGTATATATAAACTTGCTAAATATCTGGTATCCAAACCAGATCTAGTTTGTTTCTCTAAGGATTAATATTTCCATCTGCGGAACAACCCATCCACTCCTTCGAGATTCTCTTTGGATAGTTAGGACTTACATCGAAAAACAAATCATCAAGCTGGTAGTAATTAAGATCCTTGAAGAAGTAGCTCTTTCCATTTTTCCACTGCACAGCGGCGTCGAGATTGTTGGGCAACCCTCTCCAGGCTTCTTGAATGAGCTTTGGATAACCATCGTCGACCCACTTCATTTCGTTGTTATACCGCCAGAATTTATCTCCCTTGAGGAAGTATGTTTGTCCATTTCCGCCCCACACCAGAGAGGCGTCCATGTCAGCCAGCTCTTTTGGAAGGTTCAGCTCTTTGTTGGTAATTTCCAGTGGTCCCTCTATACGTGCGCGACCTTCAAACACCCAGTAACTATTCGTAAAAGAACGCATAAAACATGTAAGAACCTTTCATAAGAGTTGTAATTAACTTACCAAATCTGATAATTGCAAATTGTATTTTATGGGAAATATGTTCTACAACGTCGACTTCATGAGAACTTGAAAAGTCACTTACTGGATATTTCAGTTCACCACTCTTGCTTCAGACTCAATGATTTTGAAGGTATTTGGTACTTGCAAGAACATCAAAAGCCATGATTCAGCTGTTTTCTCTCTATATATTACCTGTCTTCACCATCATTTAGTAGTTTAACTATTTGGCGAACAATATGTCAAAGTTAGATAAATGTACAGTTTTGCCATCAAACATTTGGTCGGCTTTTTGACGTAAGATTGGGTCAAGCAAAGCTAACGTGTCGATCGTTATCAATTCCGTCCTCAGAAAGCAACACTTTGCTATGACTGACTAATATACCTAATGCTTGACGTGTCAGCTTGCCATCTACTCGTACACTCTTGACAATGAATCCACAAAAATTGGCTTGCTCACCGATGCAGAGAAAATAACTCTCCTAAAAATGAGTCTAAAATGTTTACCTTGATCCTTTGAAGAAGAGCGTTGTCTTGTCAGCGCGGGTGAAGGCCGCATCAAGATTTCCTGGTAGATCCGACCAGAAATCACTGATCTTCAGAGCTCCCGTCCACTGACCCCGGTCTGAGATGGGCCAGAAGTAGTCTCCCTTGAACGCGTATGTGTACCCATCTCCTGCATGGACCATGACGTCAACAGACGTGTCACACGTCTCGGGTACACTGGGTGCCCTGGTAGGTGGCCGAGTTGTTTTGGATACACTGGGTGTCGTTGTAGGTGATGGCGCTGTTTCGGGTTGAACGGTTGTTGAGATCGCCTTCGGCGTTGTCTCTGGTTCAATGGTAGTTGGGGTCGCCTTCGGCTTACCGTATAAAGCCTGCATTCCATTGATATCATCACTGTGTAACTTCAAATCTGGAACGTATCCTCTGTAGAACGGGTACATAAGAGCTCCATCGGAGAACGAGTGACCCAGCCCGAGACTGTGACCAAACTCGTGTACAGCCACCCAGAACAGGTTCACTCCGGAATCAGTGCGAAGAGTGAATGTTTCGTCTTCATCAAAATGAGCGTCACCCGAGATCCCTTCGTTATCATGAGGATAAAAAGCATGAGCCAGAGTCCCACCTTTGCCATCAAAGGGATAACCGTCGGCATGGTAACCTGCGACAAACTTGATCTTGATATCAGCATTATCGTCGTCAGTTTCAGTGAAGGTCAGCGGTGCCACTTTGGACCAGACGCCAAAAGCAGCCACGATAGTATCACGTGTTTCCTGTTTGGGAAGGTCTGGGGTGTAGTTTACAATCTTGTAGGTCAGATCCTGGAACGAAAGGGGAATTAAGACTATTATCTCAAAACAGCAAACGAACAAGACTCTAGTTTTGGCTGTCAATTATGGCAGAGTTACATAACTTAATTTGGTATTTTTAAAGAAGAACTTGAAATATGTTCTAAAGGAATTGTTTAGCAACACAATTCAAACGGAACGGTTTTCGAGTCTATTGAAAAGCGTTGAACGTTTTGCTTCTTATCAACGACTATGGTTTATCACTTTATTAATTTAATATAACTGGCTAAGAAATGCCAAAACTTTGCAACGCCTTTTGTTCACGTTTTCTTCAAAAGCTAGATATTAAGATGCTTTTTGTTTCTGGCCTCGGGGCCACATATTGGCCCTAGCGATGTCTTAAGCAGGGCTCTAACTTTAAAAAGCCATTTACTTTGTGTCTTTAACTTAAACTAAACAAATATTTGGATTAAATGCGAAACCGAATTCCTATACTGACTTTAGTTTTTGACGAAACAAATCATTTAACTGCAACTTGTGCAGTCTTTCTTTGTAAGGTTATACTCATACTTTAGCACTGTGTCTGACATGAACGATATAAAAACACTGAAATCTTCCGATGGGAATGAAATAAAAACAGTGTTATCCTTACTGATATCTTAAGAAATATTCCTTTAGAAAATCTTGCTTAGGTTTTCTTTCTGTTCACCTTCTTGTTCCACTTTGATCCTTGAAGCACATATCTCTTGTGTCTCCTGGCATGAACTCCCGATTGTTTAAAGTCACTCATTCCACACCGCGGCTGGTGAATCATTTGCAGTGTGCGGCTGTCTGTCAAATCTCCAGTCTGAGGAATACCAGCAACTCTTTGGAACAATTTCACGGCATCTTTGAGTTGTTTCTCAGTTTTTGAACCGCCCAAGTTTGGATCAAGAGGTGCCAGATAACCATATTTTATTAGGTATTCCTGGAACACAATTTTCGCGATAGTTAGTTCAGTCTAACAATATTTTTCCCTGAGGGACAGTTCAGTCGTTGAATAAACATACAAAGAAGGAACTGCACGTTGAGATGTTTTCTCTCGTAAGTTAAAAACAAATTCGAATGGTTCGTAAATCGCAAGCCAAGTTTTCCTGATCAAGAGGTGCCAGAGAGCTATATTTTACCAGGTACTACTGGAATATGTATATGACTATGTCATCCGTAAAAGCTAGTTTTTAAATGTATTATGTGAGATCTTGCCAGTTTGGTAAGATGTATCAGACGTAGTAAATATTTAGAAAAAAGCAGTACACGTTCTTACCACAATTTTGTCTTGTTGCTTTGCTTGAATTGGACCACAGTTTGCCACGTGACAGAGTGTTCCAAGAAGGAGGACTGACACGCTGAAATCAATGATCATCCTGATTTTCAATTTTCCTTGCATCATAAATTAGAGTTTGTAAAAGTGTTTCTGAAACTGTTATCCGTCTTTCTACTATGGGGCTGTGGTTTCATTCCCGTATTTATATGTTTTAAAATTGTAAATCATACGTCAATAGACCGCAGTTTAGATATAATTGACGTACTAAGCAGCCCAGTTATGGACAGGCGTGGCATCTCGGCCTGATATACTTGGCGGGAGCAGAAGGTGTACGACATACTTATGGAAAATACTATTGTTTCCGTTTGTTTTAAAGTTTGGAAATAGAACAGTTGATGTGCACTTTTTTTCTGGAGAACACTATCAACCTCATAATTCCAATTTTGGTGTTGTTTTCAACTCTCATTGAGCGAAACACTTTCAAACAACTTAACAACGTTTGGCACAAATCAATTTTTGTCAATTGTGCTAATTGTTAATAAATTCTAATCCGTTAGTCTGAATTAGTCCCAGCCATGGCTCAGGATGACACATAAGAGGGAATCTCATAAAACTCTACGGAGGATTAATATCGCCATTTAAAAAAATAGGTTTCGATAGATACACTAAGATATTAAGCGCAGCATATTTTCTAATGAATTTCAAACATCAAACAAGCCCTGAATCGGTCGTTGGGAAACAAAAAGCTTGTTTTGTGCTCGGGCAAGGCGTTTGTTCAACAATTTTGTTGAATGTGCAATATTATCCCTAATAAAGAAAAGTAGGCAAACGAAAAAGAAATTAGACAGATGTCGTTGTGTGTTACTGAACTTTTAAAAAAATTCTTTTCGATTTCTTTGTGGAAAGAGCCCGAAAGCGGTTAATAATCAGCATCGTTTTCGTCAACATCCACATTGTTTTTTGTGTTTTTATTGGATTCAGTGGGTTCGAACGAGCCATGTGAACCGTTCCCTTGGATCCGCTACAGATTAATCCTGAGATTAAAAGTCAAGTTAAGAAAACAAAACTTGTTATTGGATTAGAATCAGGCGGAAAATCAAACAGCTAATATCTTGCCGAAAGTGCAATATTATCCGTAACAAAATGAAGGAGGATAAATAAACATGTATGTTTTAGATGTCATGTGATGCTTGGTAGAACAAGCTTGGTAGCGTCTAACGGCCAGTTGCTATAAGATTGGTTCAAACGTTTTTGTACAATGATTATTGTCAGTTTTTGCAACGATAACACTCTTTATTACCCTTAAATACAATTTACAATAAAAATGGCCTTATAGAAATTAAACAAGGAGAAGGGTACTGGCTTCCGGTAATTCTGTCATTGTACCAATATGCTACTAGTGCCGTAAAAGTCTACGCGTTCACTATGTTTGTTCTTTGGTTAAGGGGGCTTGACTGTGCCATGTGAACTACACCCGATGGTGAGAAAGCGGCCGCACTACTTCAATATTCCCAAGCATGGCAAAACTGATCTGACGTGTTTGTGTAACATATCAGGTTAGACATACTTCCGTTCTGATTTCCACAGGGAAAGTCAACAAGCGATTTTAACCCGATATAATTGCAAGACGGGAGTTGCTTCAGGCGGGCAGTGCTGTGCTGCTTTTTTTCTTCCTATACGTTTAAATATTTTGTACGGTTAATTATCCGTAAACAAAGTCCTGAACTACAATATTATATACCTAATATAAGTAAGGAAATGAACTGTTTTTGCATCATCGATTCAACGTCCAAAGAAAGTTGTTAAAACAAAACAAAAAAACATCAAAGTCATTAGGATACCATGCAGATTTTCAACTTGAAAAAAAAAACACCCAGTTTGGTTCACTTTTGTTGTGCTTTAATTTGCAACATTTGGGAACTTGTTTAAATTTTTTTTAAGACGCTTGCTTTTCTTCGTAGAGGGAGTGTCCCTCGGAAATCGCGCGCATTTCCGCGTAAGTGGGAAATACACGTCTTTTGGAAGGCAATATTTATCTATATAATTATATCTTTACATTTTTTCTGATAACCCACAATTTGGAAATTTTCACACACGCTCAATACCCAAAGCCAATAAATATTTATCTGACATCTGACCGTATATATATAAAGGGTTCAAAAAGAATTTAAGAACGATTTTAGAGGCTTGATTTTGTGGCAAATTGACGGTCATTATCTGTAAACTGACATTTTCATAGTTTGAAACTTCGTAAGCTACACTTAAATTACATTGTTTGAGTAATCCTCCCTACCCACAGTCACATGAGTGCAGTAATGTTGGCGGGAAAGTAAATCGCCCCTTTAATATAATATATCGTTCGCCGGACTGGCCTTGAGTCCCCGAGGAAGCGACCCTGTAGCGTCTAAAGCAGCCGCCTTATTTCCGCCTTTCACGCTATGAGAACCGGTAAATTTTGGCCGAGGCTCGATGTTTTTGTTTCCATCATGCCAATTATCACCGCAAATACTAGTATAAACATGTTGCTGAACATTGCTATAAAGTTAATTTTATTTCCTACAGCATAGGTTTATTATTGCCGTATATACACTTCGGCACTGTCATAAAACACGGGCAGCACAGTTTTGATCATTTTTCTTTGCTCAATCAGTGTTTCTGACTTCAGAAAGACCTGCATTGAAACGCCAAAGGTAATGACGTGATGTGATGTGATGTGTTCTTCAACAAAAGCTTGCAGTTACATTTGCATCTGAAGCCGATCCTCAATTGTTCTGAGCTTGTTCTTAATTTTTGGGCAAATTTGAGACTCGTTGTTCTTATAAAATTGTTCTTAATAAAAAAAAGCGTATATTTCCCACGAAGAAAACAAGGCGTCTGCTTTGGAGGCTTAGGTCGGCGCGCACCCGAGAATGATTTCCGGTTGGTTCCCGAGAATATGAAATGAATACACATTTCACAAAAATGTGTGCATACAACTAATGCAAAATGGTTTGCTGCAGAAATCACTCACTGAAGAGTGTATAGACAAACCAAAAGTAAAATGTTTTAAACTAAAATAAGGTAATTTATTAATACGTTTGTCGATTAACCTGCAGTGTTTACGGTCATTGCATTGCAGGTGGTTTAGGTAATAATAGTAAAAGTAATAGTAATAGTAATAGTAATAATAATAGTAATAGTAATAATGACAATGACAATGATAATAATATTATTAATTTTTATTTATTTTTTAATAAAGTAAACAGATTCTAAACACTCGCAACTTGTGAGAGAAGCTCTCGCTGTGATTGAAACTATATGTCTTTAGGAATCTTTGGGAAGACTTAAAATTTTTAATATCTGATCCCCAAGTGTTGCAAATGACCCAATTGATCCCTAATACCACAACAAAAGTGAATCAAACTTGGTGTTTTTTCTTAATAAAAATCAGTACTCGCAGTTACAAATATTTCCTCATACTTTGAATAATTTAGTTTCTGAATCGAAGGAGCAAATAAGTAAATTTAATTTAATTGCTTGTTTTAAAACCTTATATACTACTTATATTAATTGCGGATAATCGGCCAAGATGTTGAACGAAAGAGAAGAAAAAATAGCACAGTTCGCCTGAAGTAACTACAGTAGTATCGGATTTTTATTGCAGAACGGAATTACGTCTAACCGGGTATCAAGTTAAACAAACATAAAATTAAACACCGTTTATTTCGAAGCTCTCATAAGTGCAGTCATAAGTTGCCGTGCTTGAGAATAGCGAACTTAGATTTTCGCTACAAACACAACTACAGCACTTACATTTTGAATTCGCAATATGACTACGCGATTTTCAGCAAGTCTCGTAGTAAACAAAAGGACGGCGAAAACGTTGACCCGACAACAGTTCTGCGAACTCCAGTCACGAATTTGATCGTCCCAAGAAGCCTCCCCGTAATCGAAATCGTACTTGTAATTAAGTCAAAAGGTCTCTATTCTAACTGATGAAGGTTTATTTATGGCCGCTCTTTCACCAACTAAGGGCAGCTCAAATGGTTCAATCGAACCCTAATCGAACCTCATAAACCAAAGACGAACTTTGTAGAACTTTGCGAAGACGGTAGCATATTGGTGCAAAAAATAATCCACTCCTGAAGTCAATCCAATTCTCACTTGGATAAATGCCAATGCCTCCCCTTATCTCACTGAACACAAACCATGATAGGCCATGATAAGTAAGATGAATACCTTACTACTTAAAGGATAGAAAAATGTTTAAATCGATCTTACATCAACTGGCCGCTAGACCTTACCAGGCTCAGTGCTTAAGGTGTCAAATGATATCTAAAACATATATGTTTATTTGCCTTTCTTTGTTTTGTTACGGATAATACTGCACTTTCGGCAAGAATTCGACATCAGCCTTACCCTTATCCAATAACATGTTTTTGTTTCCTGAACTTGATTTTCAACCTCGGGATTTAAACTGTAGCAGCCGAGGGAAGGTTCATATGGTTTAATCAAGTCCCCTAAACCCAAAAAATACAAAAAACAATATTGTTCGATTACGACGAAGCCGAAAACTCGTTGTTGGCCACAACCGGGCTTGTTGTACAAAGAAAGTAAGTGTACTTTAAGGTTCAGAAATATTTCAATGATATCATTCTAATTCCTGTTTCGTTGCCGTATCTTTTTCGTTGCAGTTTTATCACCGATAATATCGCACCCTCGGCAAACATTTAAGAAGTTCAACTTCCGCCTTGCGCGAATCCAATAACATCGCTTTGTTTTCTGAATAAACACCTCCTTGATGTTTGAAGTGTGACAAAAAAATATATACTGCGTACACAAGTGAGAGAAATCATGCAGTTATCGATTGCTATTAGTTGTCAATAAAAAACGTATTTGATGGCTATAAGTGCTCCGAATAGCTTTCCATACAAGGGAGACAAAGCAAATATCGACAACCATTGTGGTAACTTGCCTAACTACGCTCCCAGGATGTCGCAAATTTCACAAACAGGAAAAAATATTTGCCAATAATAAAACAGCCATGTACAAAAAAGAAAAGCTCCTTAGTTTTTGACACCTAGATTTTTGATAATTTCTTATCTATGACTTGGCAGATCGACAACTATTTTCCTGGTCTGTGGAGATCCTAAGTGCCTATTGAAAACACCATTCTCAATTTGAATGGCGATATTGAACCTCCCTAGATTTTTATGAGATTGCCACTTTTGCTTGTATTGAGCAATGGTTAGGCCTAATTCAGATTAATGGTTTACAATTAATCCAAAATTGACTCAATAAGTCAATTAAGAAAATGGTTTTGTACCGAACATGAAAAAAGGGAAAACGTTTCTCTCAGTGAAGGTTGAAAACAGCACCAAAATTGGAATTGTAACAATTGCAAGAGATTTCCAGAAAAATCCAAGTGTCAATTTGTTCTATTTTGCAAACCTCATACATACGGAAATAGTAGCAATTTCCTAAAGAATGTCAAACACCTTCTGCCGCCAAGTATACCAGGCCGAGATACCACGATCATCCTTAATTGGGCTACTCAGTACGTCAATTATATCTAATCTGCGGTTTTATTGGCGCATAATTTAAGGTTTCAAGTACATATAAATATAGGAAAAAATTACAGCTCCTTTAGACATTTCAAAGAGCAAACATAACAGTTTAGAAGTTCTAATTCATGATGCAGTTTAAATTCAGGATGATCATAAATTTCAGCTTGTCAATTCTTCTTCTTGAAACACTCTATCACGTGGTAAACAGTGGTCCAATTCCTGCAAAGCAACAAGACAAAATTGTGGTAAGTTAGAAAATGTAGATAGGGGTTAAGTTTCCTTAACTACATTAAAATTAACTAAAACCACAGCATTTAATAATTTAATAATAACGAACCATTTGATTTAGTTTCCAACTTACGAGGGAAAACAACCTAACGCGCAGTGCCCTCTTTACAGTATTTGTTTATTCAACGACTGAACAATCCCTTAGAAAAATTGTTGTTTTAAAACTAACTTTCGCGCAATCTATGTTCCAGGAATACCTTACAAAATATGGCTATCTCGCACCTCTTGATCCAAACTTGGGCGGTTCAAGAACTGAGAAACAACTCAAAGATGCCGTGAAATTGTTCCAAAGAGTTGCTGGTATTCCTCAGACGGGAGATTTGACAGACAGCCGAACACTGCAAATGATTCACCAGCCACGATGTGGAATGAGTGACTTTAAACAATTGGATGTTCAAGCCAGGAGACACAAAAGATATGTGCTTCAAGGATCCAAATGGAACAAGAAGGTAAACAGAATGTTATGCACACATTTGATTGTGTAAAAGATAATCTTTTAACAGATCAGTACGAATAACACTGTTTATACTTTATTCCAACTGCATGGATTCCAACGTTTTTGTATTATTCACTTCAGACATGGTGTTAAAATATGAAAAAGAGACTGCACATGTTGCAGTTAAATCTATTTGGTTAAAAGCATGATTCATTATGGGAATCTAGTAAGTGTTTTCGTAGTTTAAGCAAAAGGTACAACGTAAACCTCTGTTCAATTTTTTAATTACATGGAGTAAGAACCCCGCTAAATGCAATCTCTGAAGCAAATATATTACCCTGAGGTTAGAAACAAAAAGCATCTTAATATCTAGATATTCAAAAACAAACTGGAACAAAGCGTGTTCTAAAACTCAGCTTTTCCTTCAGTTTTTTTCAAACTGTAAAACAATAGTCGTTTGTAAGGAGCAAAACGTTCAAAGATTTCACATAAACTTGAAAACGTTTTCGTACAAAATGCATTGCTAAGCAATTCGTTTGGAACAAATTCAATTTCAAGTTTCACCGACAATATACAAAATTGAGTTATCAAATAGTGTTATCGAAATTTACCATAGTTGACGGTTAAAACGCGAGTGGTCTTTCGTTTGCTGTTCTTGTTCATAATTTTAAATCCGCTTTCTTTCAAGGATCTGACCTACAAGATTGTAAACTACACCCCAGACCTTCCCAAACAGGAAACACGTGATACTATCGTGGCTGCT
>JAOBRH010066681.1:0-19865 GCA_027575125.1 Umimayanthus parasiticus | reverse complement strand
AGTAGTAGTAGTAGTAGTAGTAGTAGTAGTAGTAGTAGTAGTAGTAGTAGTAGTAGTAGCAGTAGTAGTAGTAGTATCACCATTACTATAGCTACAAAAGCACTCACCGTCCTTCACGTCCTCAGTCCCGGAGTCTGTTGAGCTCGAACTTTGCCTCCGTTTGAGCGAAGCTTTGCCATTTGAATCAATCTTCAGTTTTATGGTGATGGGAGAACGTGGAGGCGTGGGAGTGGCCCTGTCTTCCATCTCACTCTCCGTTTCATCCTCCTTCGCCGAGAGACTGCTGCTAGGCGACGGTGAAGACACGTCATCCATGGGGATCTCCACCGGCGACGGCACGATACTCCACAGCTTGTCACTCATTCCCGCCAGCTCCTTACGCAGGTCTTTCTTGAGGCGTTCTTTAGGGGGTAACACCTCTTTTCTAGCTGCCTCTGGGGGCGGTGAAAGAACTTGAGGCAGTTTAGAGGTATTTGAATGCAAAAGCCTGTCACCGCATTGCTTTCGTGCATCGTGGTGTGACACTTTACTATCGTCAGTGCGTGACACAGGTGGGAGTGTAACGCGTGGTACTGGAGCAGTATTGCTGCGTGACACCAAGGAGAGACCATTGTGTGACACATGGTTTCCTGATGATGACATTGCGTTTCGTATTACGCTCGTTGGAGCGACAGTTGGTGGAGCCCTCGTGGGGGCAAGCTCGCGCGGAGGACTCGTGAAGGGGAAATATTCTCGCGGGTAAATTTCGTGTGAGTCTCTCGTCTTGTTTCTGTCCTTTCTGTCGGGCGTTCGGTTCTGTTGTCTGATAACCTTAGAATTGTGGTTTGCGTGTCTAGAGTTCTCGTTAAAATCTTGCATCATTTCTCTGTGAGTTTGCAGCTCCATTTGCATTCGAACGTACTCCCTCTCACGAGCCTCTCTGTGAAAATCCAGTAATTCTCGTGCTAGCTCTCTCGAGTCCATTTCCTTACTACGATTGTCTCGCTCAAACTCGCGATAGTTTCTATCGAAATCGCTTGACATTTCCCGCGGTCCTCTCGCGCGGGTGCGTAGGTCGTTTCGATAGACAGTGGGCTCCCTACGACTCTCCATAGGCTCCCTGCGAGATTCATTCTCTAAATCCCGTTCTCGAAGTCTTTTTGTCAATTCTCCCTCGTCCCGATAAGCAGGTAAGCCACGAAAGTCTCTCGGAAAACACAGAGTTTCTCTTTTTAAATCTCCAGGCTCCTCAGGTTGTAGCTTTCGAAAGTCCTTCTCATATTCCGGGTCCCGCGGATACTCCCGCAAATCTCTCTGCAGGTTCATGGTACGTTCTCGTCGAAACTCCCCCTTGTCAGTATACATGCTCCTCCTGTGAAAGTCCCTTGGTTCAGTTGGGAAGTCTCTTGGCATGTAAGCTGCCAGGGGGGGAAGTGAATCGAGTCTTGCGAAGATAGGCTGGAGCGGCGGCGGTAGGGGGTAGCCATTGTAACGAGAGGTGATAAAGCCATTTGGGGGCGGAATGAGCCGCGAGCTGTAAAATCCATTGGGAATTAAAGATTGCGGCGAGTGCATACCTGAAACGAAGGAAACACAAATTTAGCACCTATCAATATTAAGGGCGAGTGAAAGCAAGGACAGGGCAAGAGATAGTGGTTTGATAAGCAATATGAGTAAAAAAAAACACAGTGAAAGTTTGTTGAATAATTTAAACATGAGGAAACGTCTGCTGATAAACTATGGATCGACTAAATATTGCTGTTTCACACGTCATTCAGGGTTGTTGTTGGAAGTTTGGATAGCGCTAGATTCCAACGGATAAATGTTTTACTTAAAGCAATTTTATTCACTGGACAAATATTTAACCGCTTATATTGAAGAAGGCAAAACTAGTTTGCGATGTTTGGTCAGAAATGGGGTCACTTTTTCTTAATTCAGGGGCAGAATGAATTGTTTTTGATTTAGTGCAAGTACTAAATGTTCAGTGCTCTCCACCCTGGAGCCAATATCATATAGTCATGGGCTCGCTCATTCAAATGTTGAACAAAACCTTATTCATCGGACAAATCCTTTTAAAAGTCCCATAATTGTTCACTTATCAAATGTTGGGCTACCTCGACCGTGTGCACAGTCAGTAGCTAGTAGAGAACTGGGACTGTTTTTTTGCAGCCGCGCCTTGTCATAAATCCAAAATGGCGGATGGAAATATAGACGGTTCGATATTAAAAGAAGTTGAACACAGTCCACGGAGACCAGGTTTGGAAATCTTTGCTATTGTAGTACTACAGCGATCTTTAGATGAATTAACTACACTTTTCAGCAACCGCGCTATCATATAGAATAAAATAAGGCCGATGGAAATACATTTTCTGGTTCGCGTCAGCGCCAGCATGGATTTTTGCTGCCGCGTCAAAATATTTCATCGTATTCGTTCGTCGCAGATTGTTTTTTCCAACAACGAAGCACCCGGAAGTAACAAGATTAGCATTTGACCATGCTCAAGTTTTGAAATGGGTCTTACGCATTAACTGTAGTTGTTATTTGGTTTTCTTTCTCCATTTCTGGACAATTTTGACTATCCGATCGAAGATATGCCCGTTCTTTGAAGTTGTGGAACGAGGTTCCGCGAAATAAATTTCAGACTTCTTTACGTCAAAAATTAGTGACGAAAGACGAAAGTTGATAAGAATCCCGCACCGAATTTTGTTTTTTGGCTGACGCCAACCAGGAATTCTACTTCCAGTGGCTTAATGTTGATAAATCTGATTTACCATTTGATAATATAAAACTTGAGACAAACGTACACAAGAGATCAGTTGCCAACAGGGTCACGTTTCAATTTAACACAACAGAACTCGGCAGAATGAGGAAGTGCAGAGGAGTATATAGTTTTTAAAAGCTTCTACAGCGTTATTTCGTCGCAGTTACGAATATTTACCAGGGTATATTTGTACTTACTGCCATTTATGCTTGTCTCTAGACACTGTTTCTTTTCCGGAGGTCCGTCCAGCTCAGACTTACAAAGGGAATCGTCTAAAGAAGAAATAATTTACTTAGAATTTAACTGCTCCAGGGCTGGAATAGTCTTTATGTTTACTGGTTAATAATTATACAAACAGAGTTTAGGCGTTTCTTTCTATATCGTTCTTTGCCCAAAGCACAAAACAAAAAAGCACTTAGACACTGACACAGACAGACAGACAGACAGACAAACGGACCAATGGATGGACAATGTAAAGAATATAGTGAGAGTCACCAAACTTACAACTAAATACGTGATCATCCGGGGAATCTCTTGGGTTATCTGAGTCCGTCTGACTGACAGGCTCGGCATCATTGTCACTAACTAGTTCTGTGGAGTAAATGTTGAAGCTGTCAGAACACCTTATTAGTAAAAACTGCTAGTAGTAAGAACACCTTAGTTCTCTAATAGCAGGGATGACAAAATCTTAGTTTAGTACTTAACCCTTTTGGCTCCAACACACGACAAGTGATGTGTTGCCAAATTCTCATTAATGGTATCTATACTTTCCTATTAAACAGTTTGGGAGAATTTGTTTTTTGATATTGGATAGCTTGCAGAGTATGACTAACTCCTATATTCTTATAACAGCATAACATAATTTGTATTGATATTGTAAGGAGAAGATAGATGTACCTGAGATGGTTTAAGGGCCTCCACAGGCAAGGGAAATATTTATTGATAACAAAATATAATCGATAACTGAAAAAACTTGTGTGTGTCTCAAGTCATTGAAGACAAGCATAGAGATGAAAGTTACCATCTTGGTTTTCGGTAACTATGTATATAGTCTTCTGTGTGTGGAAATGCTGTAGCGAGCACTGATTTTCATTAATTACAATTTGTTGTTGACAACTTATAGTTATAGTCTCACTGAGAACATTTTGATGTGGAATTACAAGCACATCTATACCGTATCTTTTGTTGGATTTGATAGTGAAAGTGACCATGACAACACCCAAACCTCAAAACGAAAATCTTGTCATAAAAAGGAGATGGTTTGTAAAGGATTACAATAATAGACAACATTAGAAATGGGTGGTGACTACTCTAAATGAGAACCATTTACTGTTTGCAGAGAGTAATAAGAGAAAAAGTATGAGGCAAAGGAAAAAGGGCAAGGAGCGACATATCTGTATTTACCAGTATTCATTCTTTGTAATAAGTTATTACGAACTGTGTAAATTTCATCTACTTTAAGTACTTATTTCAACTTCTGTCCCTTTTTGTGTGTTTCCTGTTTGCTTTCTTTCTTTCTTTCTTTCTTTGACCACATTAAACAAAAATTGTTTAATCTATAATCAGCTAGCTGTCTAGATTAACCTTGGGTTGTTACAGCTGGTTGAGTACCTCATTTATGTAAATATTTGTTTTTGTTTTTCTATTGTATAGTTTATCTCAGGTACTAAATAAAGTAATTGTATTGTATTGTATTGAGAAGGCCAAAGACGGGTCCGAAAAGGTGATAAATAAGTGAAAAAGAGACTACATATAGCATAACTGGGGCGTTATCATATGCTTGGAAACTAATAGAGAAAAACAAAGTATACTTCGATCTCACTTGTTCACTACAAATTGTTCAACATTTGAAAATGAAATATGAACCAGTTCATATGAAGTGGAAGGGAAATTCAGTCTCGGTGGTGCATGCTAGTGCGATAAAATGGCGGCATTTATTTTGTAGATTGTTTATATCATGTTTATGCTATGAAAGTGTCTGGTTTCGTTAAATATACGATATCGTTCCGTTTCTAAGTGAAAAGAGAGGTAAAAGGTTTAGAAAAAAGATTTTATTTACTCTGGGAGGAAAAAATAATGTTTAATACATGTTATAATTCGACGTCCGACGCTCTATAAACCACTGCGCAAGATCCCGCTGCAATGCGCAAAGCATTCGGAACACAAAAAATACAATATAAAATATTTTAAAAACACATGAAGCCTGGTCCGAGTAACTGATCATACTAGACTAGAATACCGAACCACGACTGCTGTATGTATCTCGAAAAGCTATTCAACAAAACATCATTCACGCTAGCTCACAATTCAGTCAAAGTTAAGTTGCCACATTCACACAGAACCCAAATCTCAAAGGCACGGTGGGCCAAAATTAATCGTGAGACAAGTATGTCTTTTGTTTGTTTGTTTTTCAAAAACATAAAGTTCTGCAAGTTGACAGGTGAGGTGCAAGCCGAAAGACCCGACAGCACTCTGCCTGCAAGTAGCACGCGCACAGCAGGCAATGTCCTCCTGACCCTCCCCTACCGCGTAACAATTGCACAAGCGCAGAAGAATTAGGCCAAGTCACGTTCGCACGAGAATAATCCACCGTGTATAGTCAACAACAACACCTTTTGAACACGTGATTAAAACCAACAGATGCATCGAGAAAGCTCGTGATCTTTTTTTAAAATGACTCGGCGACGTTATTTTTGTCATTTATAGGTTAAGGTTTGGAAACAGTCGGTAAGGGGTCAAATAATGATAAAAACCAGTTACCCCAGTACAAAGTACAAAATGAAAACGTTAACCTTTTACAGATTCGGTATAGTTTTAGACAGTACTAGTGCTGTCGATTGTTCATTCACTTTTTGTTTTTCTCTGCACTGACAAGGAAAATTTATCCAATAAATGGATACGATGGACACAAAAATCTCAACTAAAGTCCAAAGTCTTGTCTGCCGTGCACATGCAAGATTGCGTTTTAGAGTAAGTCACTAAGTGCCAAGAAACGCGCTATAAACATATATTTATTCTATGGACCTACAAAAAATACGTCGTCTTTGGTTAGATATGAGGTAACACTAACAATATAAATTTTTCCGTAAAGCGTAAGGTCTTGTATTAAACCAAAGGCGAGGAGCCATTTTGTATGTTTTTAGTCTTGTGACGTGGCGGGAGTGACTGTACCGGCAGGGCGCCATGTTGTGTCACAACTCCTATCGAGCTTTCAGTTCAGATGGTGCACATGTAAACTGTAGCAGAAGCTGAACCTGAATGTTACTGCGCTTAAACCATCCTGTTGGATTCAAACTGCGCAGGAAAGTCACGGACACTAGTCGCTATAATGGCTGATCAGGTTCACATGTACTGCTTGTTAGGAAAGATTTGAATGAGTCAACTGATGCAGCATTTTTAGCTCAGTGGGTCAGGAAGATTATTTCATTTTGGAATCGAACGTGGTAGAAATGGCATTATATCAATTTAAGACATCTCGGTGTGTGTTCATACGAAGTAAATAAATCGTTTCTAAAGCTTTGCTTCCAGCTGGTTACTGCATTCTCCAAATAGTGAAATTATTCATATTGAAAATTCAGAACGTCAATGGTCACCAGCCGTTTCAAAACGCCTGTTCTCATACACACACACACACTATTTACGAATATTCCCAAACTGACAACCAACAAGAAAACCTGAAGTAAGATCACGACTTAAATTTGATAACTTGAAACGAAAGAGAAACAACATCAAATGTGAACAGTGTGCTCTTCCTGAAAATTCTAGCTACCTAAAATGGTTATTTCTTATGTGATTACTATAATAAACTGCCAGGTACAAAGTTTGCATAAAACTGTATTTTTCTACAGTACAAGTAATGCAATATATTTTGTATAAAAATGTTAGTCTTTTCTTGGAGCCGAGTAAAAGAACTGGATCAGGACCTAAATATAAAAGTGTCATGTGACGATGTGTAGACTCTTTGTCAAACCTCAGTCAGATATTTCTGTGCTTCTGCTCAATACAATTCTGTGTACTCAGTTCTGACACAGCTAGAGATTTCTTCTATCTAAGTATACCTACGCCTTTTCTTGCACTTTAATATAAATCCTGAAGCCTTAAACTAACAGAAAAAGACACACTTCTCGACATTTCAATTTTTTAAAAAAACCCCGACTATATGATAATTATCTCCAATATTTCGCAAGAAGCAGGAGGTTGGCACTGATGCAGATCAGATCAAAATTCTTTTTTAGCTTTTGAAAAGTTATGTTACTTTCACGTTACATGTATAATCTCTGTAACTAATAATCGTTTCACTTTGTCATATGCAAACAGATTAAATCGTTCTCATATATTTGGACGATCTTTATAACGTTTCACAGGTGATTAGGTTTGGCAAAATGCATTTATCCATTTCAATTGTCAACACGTATCGTTTCAATTTGCTACCAAAGAATGGAAACTTTCACTATAGAAACTGAATAAGGGTTGCAAAACTTCAGATCAAAGTTTCAGAAATAGCTGTGTATGCAGTAGGAATGTACGTTTGAACCAGAGATTTGAATGAAAACAAAACCTAAAGATTTTAAAAGCGTAAAGCAAACTGAATAATTATTCAATTTGTGTTGCCGGGTGATTTACTCGTCAATAGGGATTAATATTTATTGAATTAATACTTCTGATCTTTCATTTCGAGATAGATGAACATCCACATCGTTCTCTTCAAGAGATAAACGGTGAGTGGTCATTGACTCGGTTTTATGACAAACAAATTTGCCTTTCAAGATTTACAAGATGATGTTTATGATCAGGAATAAACTGATACAAAAGTTAGGACGGATATTCAACATATGCAGAATGCAGGGTTCATTTTGTGGATTCAAATCAACTTCAAGGGACGCAATTTGTTATTGCTTTTCTTACACCAACCAGTTCAAAAGTTAGCATATTCGAAAAACAGGCAGGATTAGTTTTACAGAGCCTGCGTGATTGGTACTAGAAAATTGCAACGTTGACAACCTGAGTCACTTACTAGTAAACAAGGCACAATTTTGTCACTCTAACTACGATTTTGCTTATTTTTCAACAAGTTGCCAGAACACCTCTCATTTTTTATATAATATGTATTATGTTATATTATCAATATATATATATATGCACTTTGCAGTCTGAGAAATGTATTGAAGTACTCGATGCACAAGGTAGAGCAAACTTAAGTAATATATTTTAAAACTTGCACCAAATCTGAAACCAGTTTGGTTTTGGGTAAAAACAGCATTCTAGTAAACTGCACTGACTTACTGCTTCAAAAAGTACTCAGATGAAATGAATCTGAAGAATGTACTGAGCAAAGCAAAATTTCCGTATTTACAGAAAGTGAATCGGAACAAAAAGCGCACAGGGCTCGAATCTAATGCTTACATATCTTGACAGACTTAAGTGTTTGCCTAGCTACATTCAACTCAGTCAAATCATTTATAAAATTTAAAACTATCAAATATTTCAGAAGTAATAAACCGAAACTATCTACTCTTTATGTAAATTAGGAAAACCGCTTGTTGGAAACTCGTATTCGGAGTTAGTGAGTTCATACTTTGTGCTGGTTTTATTTTCCTGATAAGTCAACTAGCAAGTATTTTGGCTTCGGAAACAAGGTCTGACGTCTCATAAATGTATCGATTGGATGAGGAAGGAGTTCAAGCACATATTATACTTATGTGTAAAATGAAACTGACGGGGTAAATAATAATTATTAAGGTGACGTTGTTCGTCACTGTCATACGAATCTAGAGATAGGAACGTTTTCCTCCTTCTTCATAAGTCAACAACTGGCAAAACGCCCAAAGAATTTTCATCCTTGTAAACATCCTTATTAAGTTACCTCATATATTTAATATTGGTTGCGCAATCCATTTTTTTCTTGTTTCGAAGGTAATTAATACAGTAAATAGTTGGTATATTTTTTTTCAGCAACGCACATCCGACCTTAGAGTCGCAAGAGCAAGCAAGGCTTTCTAGTTGTACGTGCCGGACTTTTCACTTCGAAAACTCCGATGAAAAACTCGTTGTAACATGCGTATATTCAATTTTGGGCATCACGGTATCGCGTTTGATAGTTCACTGCTTCCATTTCTAGAATGCCAAATGGAGTAAAGAATACAGAGGTCACTTAACTGACCCTGACGCCCCCGTACCTTAGCTCAGCAAGGAACCAACACGGCGCGTACCTCAAGAGATACAAATCTAATCAACACACACAATTTCGCACTGAAACGAAAGGTGTACATCTTTTTGTATTCTGCGGCAAGTTGTACTTTAAAGATTCCAGTCTCCCTTCAGAGCCGAGTTGCAGCGCCCAGCGCCATTCGATTTACATTATGAACACACCCTTATAGTCCTTATTGAGTTTTGACAGGATCAATAACTCACCCATGTCGTTAGAACTCGAGTTTTCTAATATCTGCTGTCGTGGCATCAACGACGCATGAAACAAAAACATAAATGCGATCACGAAAGGATGTTGGAAAAAGGAGAGGCGAAACGAAATTGAAGTTATGGTAGTTGCCTTGCAAAGAAACGTAGGTGTAAAATATAAAAAGAGCCGCGGGGTAGTTTGGCGTTTTGCTTCTCAAAGAACGCTTTGACGCAAACCTTTATGGCCAAACCCGGAACTATAAATCACGAACCTTACGATGGCACGCGGAAAAACTTTTTGCATAGAGTCATCTGCTCGAAACATCACTGCTGAGTTTATGTAATTCTCCGTGTACTTCATTAGATCTTCAGTTCATTCTTTATAATCCAAAGAGACGTGCTACTCTTCAATATTATGACACAGGCCCTTAGTTATTAAATGCCAACCTCGCAGTCCTGTTACAATGTATGTTTATGAAAAGTTTCGCGTTTGGTTGTAATTACTGATTATTTCAATACTTGTGCTCATGGCCAAAACTCGACGTCTTCCAATGGGGTGTTTCTCTCAGACTCAGTTATTTTGTAGTTATACTACTCATTGCCAATACTACAAGTTGAGCCGGGGCTTGGGAATGCATGTTCAGTGTTTGGAGTGGTCTGACAAGCTCAAGCAGAACTCGCAAAGCGACCTCTTGGAGATTTTGTGAATAAACAATTACTAAAAGTCTGCCGGGCTAATCGTCGCCGTTTTAGGATGGTTATTTACTTTGTTAGTTCAAAAACACCGTCTATAGCCGTCGAGGAACTGGAAAAATTAGGTATAATGCTCGTGTTACTCAACAAAACACGATATTAGAAATGCGAGTTTGCAGAGCCATCGGGGATTTGAAACACAATGTGGATATAGCGATAGTGTGTGCATTAGTATCTTAATGTCAACCTTACGAAATCATGTAAACTCTAGGTTTGACAATCACTAAAGTCTAAGTTAGTAGACAGGAAACGAGAACGAAAACACAATTGAGAAGGAATCATTCTTAGATTGAGCGAGTCGTGAAAATCTCGCAAATATTTCAACGGTGAAAATATAGGCTGTCGAAGAAGCAATATCTGCTGATGTGGAGGCCTGCATACTCGTGTGTTTGCATTTGCAAGTGCTTACGCACAGACGTAACAAAAGCTTAAAAAGGCCATCTGATTCTGAGGAGATTTACTAGATTCAGCTTCAGATAAACGAATGCGCTTGGAATGAAAAGGCCAGCAACTTGAAAAGAAACCTACCAAAATTATTTATCTGAGTATCCAGGGAGTATTTAGAATTTTCAGTTCTGGTATTATGATACCCGTACCACAACATCAGGAAATAATTAAGAACACTGTATTTCTGTACAGACCTTAGCTTAGCAAGTAGCGCCAACAAAGTTTCCGGACTTTTGGGAATTTATCGACATCTTTTCACTGCACAATTCCGATCAAAAATTACATCTTATCACACCATAAAACAAGCCGTGTTCAGCGTATTGGCTACGCGAACGGCGCTGAACAATCTATATTGGCATATATAACAAAATCCTAAAGTCATAAAAATGACCTTGTCTTTGCAAAAGGAAGTAAAAAACCCAAGATGGCCCTAACTCGGTGTGTGGCGTGATTGAAATTGACATGGAGGAGAAGTGAAATGAATGACGGAATTAACTAGTACACTGCATGTCAGTTTCACTTGCTCAAATATTAAACAAAATTAATTCCTTACCACTGGTACTTGGGTCACATTCTGGAAGCGAACTTGACGTCGATTCTGCAAGTAATGAACATAAAGCAACACATTATCTCACTATGTTGGTGTACCGATCAATAGAAGCCAAGAAAGCGGGTGTTAGTACTTTATATAGCTCGAAAATTCAACAACATAAGATAGTAATGTACGCGCTTGTCGCCTGAACTGACAAAATTATTTCTCCGAGGGCAAACACAGTCCATGTATATTGGTAACAACAGCAGCTGAATCAAGCAAATTGTGTTTGAGCCTTGCGAACCCTGATAGGACCCGCGACGATAACAAACACGCGCTATGAGAAACGGATTCACAGTTAGAAAAGATTCTATAAACATTGAGATCAATTATCAAACAAGGGACATTCGAATGTACCAGTAATGTTTATGTCGAACGACTAGCGGGAGAATAACACAACTGCCAACATTTGTATCTTACCCGCTCTCGCAAAAAATAACCCCACTGACCTGGCTAAAATACATCTGTTTATGTATATAACGATTGCACTTGCAACAATTTCAGTTCTGGTCCTACTGATAAATTACCCTATTCTAAACTAATCTTAAAATGCTGGTAAAATATCCTCCTTGATGAGCTTTGTTGAATTTTGAACGATACAGGAAGCGAAGAAGGGTTTGATCCTCTGTCGCAAGTCTGGAAAGCCAACGATCGAAAAATTTTCTTTACCTTGTACTGTAATCACACAGTCGGTCATTTGAAAAGAAAGCGGAGTTTGGCTGAAGCGGCGATGATCAAAATAACAACCGAGCTTCGACCTTCGTAGTCTCGCTGTACGGCCCGCTTGCTTCACCAACACGGAACACAAATTATAGAACAGGGAAGTATTGCATGGCGAAAGAACACTACCACCAAACGATCACGTACTTTGAGATCAAACTGCTTTTCGAACTTCCAATCTCCAGGAAATAAATTTACAAACACACAAGAACACTTTGGAGCCGTTGAATCGACCCAGACTGAAACGGAACCGAACCAGATTTTTTGTGCCAAACAAACGTGTTAGCTTCCGAATGGATTTTCTCGGTAAATATTCAGCGAGAGTTGTTGCCCCGGTGGCGGACTCACGAAAAAATTTGCCTAAGACAAGATGAGGAACTTGACCAAGAATAAGGAATTGTTTTACCTCTTCTGTACTTCTTCTTGCGGTCCTTGCTGTATATTTTCAGCGAGCAATAGTACGGCATCACTTTGGCGGTTACCTGGCAGAATCGCCTCGGAACTGAAGAACAAATGCTACGTGCAGAAAGAGCGAGCAGTCAAGTGACCTGCTCTAGATATGCGTGTCAAAGTGATTTAGGGAGGAGGGGTGGTAGTGCCGAATTTCCTCACCAAAATAATTAAATTTCTGCTTACTTAAACAAGATTCTTATAATAAAGAATTCTTTGGAAACGTCTTAAAAAGGATAATACGTTGTCAGTATTTATATTATTGACATTGGTATTATAAAGTGTCAAGTTGAACATTTCTTGGTTTACTCCTCTCCCCAAAGGAAGAGTTCGTCCCTTTTTAAAGTATTCATTTCTGCTGTAGTGATTATTGACTCAAACAAAACCTCTATTTGCATTTTGCACAAAACGATTTGGATTCGCTTCATTGCCTCGCATTTTTATCAGTGCGACGAAATACAACGACTTTACTTCGAATAATTATATAATTTTGTAACGAGCACGTATTTGAGATAATATTTCTGACTGCTACGAGAGCTGTCTGGTCTCAAAACCAGCTATGCGCTATTACCCGGAAGTGAAAACAAAGAGACCTTCTGTGCGCCGAAGACGCCGAGCGGAAACAAAGGAATTCTGTTTATCGCTGTGTTTGGGTTATTTTTAACACAACCGCGGTATCCCTCTGTTTTGCCAAGGTGACGTTTGGTAACGTTTTTCTGCGAGTTTGGATAAAAATTAAAGGGGTTTTGGAGGGATCGGTAGTAATATTTCTAAAAGACCGCTCTGAAGTGATTATTTCTGTATAAACACCGATAAACAGGCGACATCGCCAACCGCCCTCAATAACACAAGCAAATCGCTGAATGCGTCTCAGTCATGCTGGAAAGATCCATCCCCTATGGGGAGGGGACGGTTAATTTTGACCCGGAAGTGGCGAATGCAGGAAGTGACCAAGTGCACAGCAGAAAAACAGAGACAAACATAATTTGTAGCTTTTAGGAAACTACTTCTGCAGTTTCTCTTCCGGGTTTTCAATCTTTTTCACGACGAAATTTGAAAGAACATAGAAGTAAATTAGTTTATATTTCGAAAGATCGTTTTAACGAAGACCAAAAAACGAATGGTTATCGTTGCTGGTCTTTATAACGTGGCTGAACACAAAGTGATGAAATAAGCTCAGTCAAGTGAAAATATCTCCTCAACTGCTTAGAAACAGCGATTGGACAGGAAATGCGCATTTCCCCGTTGTTCACGTGTTCTTTAGTATAGTGGTAAAAGTGGAAGCCGTTTTAGCGAGATTGAGTGACCGTTGTGCTGTTGTTAAAATAATAAATATGATGCTACCGGTGGTAAAACTTTCATACTTGATTACTTCTCGTTGTGAAACAAAACTGAGTGGTGCAATGACACAGATGAATGAATCAATGAAATGTTCGGCGAAATTAATTCGAAAAATGCCAGATTATTTTCGGTGCTTGTTCTGTGGAACTACAACTTTCACCTTGACCTTGAACTATTGAAGAAAGTCGTGTTTATGCGGATGCAGTTCTTGTAAACTCAGGCAATGGATTGAAAAACACCAATGTTTAGATTTCGGAAAAGTCCTTTTCTGAGAAATTTGTAGGAGTATATTCGCGAGCGGACTTTTGGCAAGTCTGTGACAATACAAAGAAAAATTCGGTGGGTAGTGTTCCGTGATGAACAACAGCTAAGAAGCGGACTGACATTTTATGACTCAATAGTTTTCCTATAGTTCATTTCGAACAGTTTTAGCCACTTTATCTTTCGGCATTGTCTGTAAAACGTGCGATGTCTTTCTCCCAAGCTGTTCCTACGCGACGCAAAAACCATCATGGATTTTTAAATCGTGTTTACCGAAAAGAACTAAAGACAGCCATGTAGTAAATGAGACCGAAAGTTGTCCTTTTGAAACTGTTTATATTAATTTGAAATTTGTGAAAATTCTCGGGACTGTTTATTTTATGAGCGCCAAAACGCCCTCAACATGCCTCAACGTCTGCGCCTTTGTGAACTGATGCCAAACTAAATCTATTCCGCACGTCCAACATCAGTTTAATTGCGCATATAGACATTGCGCTTAACCCTGGACCCGCCCAGGTTTGATGAAATTTGTTTCGGTATCATACGGCCCTGTCCGTCGATATATATTTATCGTAACCCTTCAATCAAGAAATTTTTACCGAAAATTAAAAGCCCCTGAAATTTACTTGCAATTAGGAATTGAAGGTCATTCATGTCAACCGCGAGCTTGTTGAAAACGCATTTTGTGGAAAATGATGCTAAACCACTTCAGTCCGGCTACTCTTCAACAGATTAAAATAGAACAGTTTTTTTTAAAAAAAAAATGGCTAAAACGTTTTTAATCTGTAAGAAGCAGATAAAACCAAGCGCTTATAATCTTCAATTGAGACCAGCGAAATGAATGGTTATTATATCAACATATGCTACGTGTCAGCTTTCGTCAGCTGCTCAAAAAGTTGCGTCTGGCGGGTTTTCTTTTTTTCTTCGGCGATTCACTGTCGCCTTTAGCCTTAAGCAGAAGAAATGATAATGGCCCATGGGTTTAAAATTGATAATGCTCATATAATGGCTCAGTATTCTGCAGGTCAAGATCGCTCTTCAGTTAAGTTGGTTCATTAATTCTGCTCACGATCGCTATTCTGCTCGGACATCATGGCCTATTCTAGCTGTTTAGTAAAACGGTAATGTTTCTGTAACCCCGATATACTGGATAGAGTTTTCCGATTTCAGTGTGTATCACGTGTATAGGAAAAGAATTACAAGCAGAAGTAATTCCAAACACAGTTTAAGATTTCTGGCGCAATTTTGATGCCTATAATGTTTGCCGTAACAATACAAGTGAAACTTGATCATGGACACATTTGGGGTTGAACTTGTAATTTTCATCGCAGTTCACTACAGCTTTTAACTGATGATGATGCCCAACCCGTACTTTTATCCTCAGTTTTCGATCATAAAATTGTTTCCTATAATATAAACGCAATATAAAAAGATATTAAACTCACCGAGGTCTGCAAGTTCGATATCCATGACATCATCAACATCCAGACTGATATCTGGAAACGGTGGTTCTGTGAAGACAAGCGTTTGGTGAAAAAAAATTCTGCACTGAACATCTGTTTCTTTTCAATAGTTTTGTTATCCGACGCAAGATAAACTGTTTTCCAATTTTCTTCCGCGTATTGTTTTCAAACGCTCTGACTAGATTTCCTAGATTAGATTTCCTAACCTCTTCAAAAGTAGTTAGAAGAGTTGAGAGACAGATCACATGTATGTCAATTATTCAACCACTAAATTCTCCCAAAGTGCGCGGTTCTTTCAAGGGAGAATCTGTTAACTCATCGTCATTGCTGCCGAGTGCTTTCCTGAACGCTGAAGCCAGCCCTTCCGTTTAAGCAACTTGGAAAAACGTAAAACTTGCTTTCAGGACAATTACTCGAATTTCCTTGACACAAACGCCCAGCATTTACTCAATAAGTGTTAACCGCCTTTCGTCGGGAGTCTTGTTGCATTACGGACAAGCAAGCCGCGCAAATTTGTTGTATGAATGAGATCCAGTGCAGAAACACAAAGCATGTCGAAATACCAAGAAATGTGCCGACATCACCAACATCATCCCAGGCTCTAATAATTGGCCCTCAGTGTCGGCCAGGAAGAAATAGCGTCATAAGCCGCATTTTTACTTCCTCTTGCGCCCGTCATTGGAAACACTCGTACTAAAGCTTTCGTTTTTGTTTTGAGAATTCTGCGAGTTTGTATTTCCTACAAGATAAGGCGGTTTTCAGTTGACCTTCAAACAAAAACAGGCAAACTGAACGCGAACCAAGTTTCCGGAGCTTTGATTGGTTTTGCAAACGCTAAGCGAACGCACGTGCCATCTTATTGGTTTATCAAACATAATAACAATAATGATGATGATAATGATGATGATGATGATAATGATAATGAAAATAATAATAATAATAATAATAATAATAATAATAATAGTATTTATTGGTAAAAATATATTGAACAACAGACGTGCTCAATTTACATACAATGAAATTATCTATAATAAGAAAGCTGTTTATAAAAAACAGAATTAAAACGACTTGCATGCACTTTCGGAAGAATAAAATTGTGCGCCCTCTCCCTAAGATGCCTGGACCTCTGTGGGGGTAACAAACCACTTTGTGCAGTCTCTGTGGAAGTTATTCTTCGCCATAACTTAGAATCTCTTCTGTAGTTCAAACATTAATTTGACGTCGTGTTTGATTTTAATATATCGGGCAGACAAATTTCTGTACACAGCCAACAAAGTTGCGTTTCAACATACTGTGGACGAACGGCTACAGTTTGTAATACTTTTGTAACTGTACAAACGAACAGTTTGACTAAAAACTACTAAAGTGTTGCCATTTCAGTTTCTTTCCTTGTACTGGCAGATGAAACGCAAAAGTAAACATGTAGCGAACGATTTTTTCAAGGTCAAATAAAATCGCGTTAAAACCTTGCGTTCTAGAAACACTTACCAGTACACATGGGCAAATAAACTGATTCTGAACAGATTCTACGTCCGCCGCGCAATCGAAGAACTTTTCTCAGCATATTCTTTTCGCGCGAAAATAATAAAAAAGAGTATTCGTGTTATGCGGAACATAAATATGCAAACACTGTGTGGTGAATAGTAAAGGAGCGACAACTCTTGAAGGTACGATGCTAAACTGCGCGCAATGGCCAACTTCAGCATGCGTTCACCTTAAAGTTGTCGTGTACAGCATTGCAATTCCCAAGTCTTGGCCAAAAAGACTTGCGAATGCACTGACGCAATTCAATGGAAGTCTGCAATTTGCGTTCTACTTGCTCTTAGTCTGGCTACCAATTGGCAACGACTTGCGTGGAAACACTTCTTGATATGTATTACAAGCATTCGTAAACGGAAAACTCTTCCAGGAGTGAAGTTTTAGAATAAGTGTGCATACAAAAGAACATTAATTCCATATATGGTACATATTGCACAGACGGGAAGTGGAACGATACTACGCATGTGCTCATTTTCTGCTGACGCAGCATTCATCAGTACGTAGATATCAGCTTTTCAGTGTCAATTATCGAGATCATTGAACTACAAAATCTTAAAATTCTTCGGTTAAGCACGAAGACGTGTTTTATAGGAGGTTAACTCCGTCTCACTTTTCAAGTCACAACGTCAGTTTTACGTTAGCCCGCGCACACGAGAGGAAACAGCTGAGCAAAAAGTCTCGCGTAGTCGTTAGCTCAGCTGTTTCCTACCGTGTGCGCGTAAATTTTGGTGAGATTTTTGCCTCGCGAGGTCGTGAGACAATCAGTATCTGTCATGTTTGATGATTTTTGCCTCACCAAAATTTACGCGCACACGAGAGGAAACAGCTGAGCTAACGGCCTCGCGAGTTTTTTTGCTCAGCTGTTTCCTCTCATGTGCACCGGGCTTTATATATATTTTTTATTTCTTGCGCGAACTATTGATTGCTTAAGATTCGCTTGTGTGAAAGCTCTGACAAGTCCACCCACACTCCTCAGCGGCGAAATGACAACTGGGCGATGTGTGCGTTGAACATTGTTCTTTTTTAGCACGTTTTCCTGTGTAAATGATCTTCGCACTTGCTTAAATTTTCAGCAGAGAACTTCAAACATTTACGAATGAAATAGAAAGCACTTTTCCTTGCCACTGATCCGCTATTGAATCCACTTGGGAAGAGGAGACAAACTTAGGAGAGGGGACTGGAAAGCACCGTGACTCGCCTCGTGCTCGGGACCAGGATCTCTTGCGCACCTTTTGTGTTCTCTGGTCTTCCTGCGTGCTTGGAACAAGATGGGGGCTAGGCGCGCGTGTTACAAATTTCTTGAATACTAATTGTAAAAGTATGTATTATCTTTTCATTGCTTGGGAAGATTTGCCATGCAGCGGTAAACTGAATAAATAATAAATAAATTGGACTCACCTTGCACGGCAAGAAGGGAATTATCACACTCGATTCCCGAAAAGTCTGAAAGAAATTTAATTATATCAAATGAGAATTAACCTGGCCAGGCAAGCTATGGACAAACGTTTTGTGTGTATAAAAAGCTATAAAGCAGTGCGTAAATACGCTTTACAACAACAACAACAATACATTTATTTGCACTTTGGTTTACATCAAGTTTTATAATCATACATTCAAAATCCTTAGGTATAAGTGGAGGGCATCTGTGGTAACCATAAGGGCTAGTTTAAAATTAAAACATAGAAACAATGTTTATGTTAAAATGGAAAAGACAAACAGAAACTGACGGACAAGAGAAAAATACTTGAAAAATTGGTTGAGTGACTCGATGATTAACTGAAGAATGGCTGGATTAATGAATGAATGAAAGGATGGATAGTCGAATGAATGAATGACTGAATGAATAAGTGGAAGAGTGAGTAAATGGATCAACAAGTTGGCTGAGGTACTGAATAACTTCTTGAGTTGTTGAGTTTCTTAACTGTTTGATGGACATGTAGATGTACTAATGAGGTATTAACTTATGAAAGTTGATTTCAGGTCTTGTGGCTGAATGTTGTATAATTCAGTGGTCAAGAAGAACGGCGGTCAAGAAACAAAACAGAAACGACAAGAAACAGAAAATGCTCTGACGAAATAAGTTTTGCCTTACCTTCATGGAAGACACTACAATCTGAAAAAAACAAAACAAAATATTTTAGTTCTTTTTCCAGTGTAGAAATAAGAGAAACCGAGCACTGAAAAAAAAAACCAAACTGTCCCGAGCGGGAATCAAATTGCGGTACCCTGACGAGATGACAGGCGCTCTACAGTCAACTGAGGTACTGAGGCAGCCACAATAAGTTGATAGCTGAATGAAAACTTGAAGAACATGAAAACCCAGCAATCTCAAACTCAGCCAACTTCTCATTTGCTCGTGTTCAGTTCCGCTTGAAAACGTGAATTGCGTGGGTTTCTCTTTTTAATTAAGGAATGGCCCTTGTTTGGCGTGTATCTATCGTGCAATTATGCCGGGATGCACGCGGGAAGCTGGGAGAGCACGAGGGAAGCGTTTGAGTTTTACGAGGCCAAGCCGAGCGCGTCTCTAGCATCTAGTGTGCTCTCCCAACTTCCCAAGTGCATCCATATCTCGATAGACGCACAGTTAAAGCACGGACCATTTCTTTTAGAACACTGCCACTTTAAACGTAAACTGATAAAGTACTGAATTCTCCTAAACCATTGTTTTTTAGAACATTGCCACTGCCACCTTATTTAATATTTATAAGAAAAATAATAAACGTAAAGCTGATAAAGTAAGAAATTCTCCTAAACCGTTCTGAACGCTTTTAGCTTGCTATTTAAAAGACGCCCGTGCGTCTATTTTAAAAATCGCCTGCTTGCGTTCAACCAATAAAAACGCTCAGAACGGTTTAGAAGAATTCTGTACTTTATCAGCTTACGTGTATGTTTTGTTACAAGTGCTGAATAAAGTGGAATTTGTGCGTCCGTCGAGTTATGGATGCACTTGGAGTATAGGGAGAACACTCGAGCCAGAAGCTAGAGAAACACTTGGCCTTGCCTCGTGCTCTGCGAACGTCTCGTGTGCATCCATAACTCGATAGACCCACGCCAAGCAATGACAATTTCTTACTGGTAGAAACAAATAATGATAATAATAATAATAATAATAATAATAATAATAATGATAATAATAATAATAATAATAATAATACACTTTATT